>JAIUZE010070041.1:0-257199 GCA_022085475.1 Heliosperma pusillum
AAAATTATTTTCAAATACATAAACGAATAATGAGAATCATAACCGAAGGTGTCCATAAACAAAAAGGTCCATTACCAAACGAATACTTATTATACAAAAGAAATCTACAAGACGGAGACATATCTCCCGTATAAATACGGAAATAAAAGTGTGTACAATAATATACAAACTATGAACGGAATATAGGTCCAAGGTAAATACTTCGCTCGCTAGCTCGTCCATGTACCCCAAATAAGCAACACCACCTGTTCGACCGCATTAAATATAAACACGGAAGCCACAGTCAGTGGGGAGTAACTCCGAGTTCTCCCAGCCACGAAATGTCGAGTTTAATTAAACATGAATAACATAAAAGCAATGTATATGGGAAATACAAAACTATAACATATATGATATGCTTTTCATGTTATGAAACAAATAACTAACATATAACCTAGCATATGAAAGCTATCATGTGAATCCGATAATAAAGTATAACAAGAGGTAGGGAAGCTGGTATGCTGGCTCAGCGGTTACCACGTAACATGGCCCTGATACACTCAAACCCTAATCAACACGTAATCATGTGAATCAGTTAACAATCGGTACTCCAAACTCTATCAATCCTAGCCGGCTTGCATCTCACCTTCTAGAACTCATAGAATCATACAAACATGAAAGACTGATACTTCTATAAACAGGCATAAGTTCTTAGGACGGCGATATACTACTTCTGTAACTCGAGGCTATACCACAAGGTAGGAAACACATCCTAGTCCTAGACTGATCAGACCTAGCGACAACAGCTATTCCGTTCCCCGTCCCATAACATAACCGTCTATGAGAAACTCTACTAGGCGACCCCCTAAGCAGAGATGGCTAGTACTTAAGCTGGCTCCATTTCCAAAGTGGAACTAGGCAGCCATGCCCCGACTTGGATATAAACCCACCAAGCCGAGACACAAAAGCTATCATCAGGTGAACATATACTCGTTAAAGACAGTACTTGCCTATCTATGTCAGGGTCCAAGCTACTCATTTAGAATTAGAATGGTCAAGACGCCATATATTCATAATTCTCTATGGGTACTTAGTCAACACGACACCAACCATATAATCAAACAGTCACGGGAAAAACATCCTATCATGTGAACTATTTGCATATAAATCATAATCAAATATCATATCGCCTCATATCTACTAAGGCTAAAATCATTAATTAAATACAACCTTACTTGAAGACAAATCCCCGACCCGAGTCCCGCGACGGGTCATCAGTCAAATCGGGGCTGACTAGATCTTAGTTTGACCAAACCCGTTGGATCAAACCGGCTAGAAACAGAGTCTTTATCACATAAACATAAAATCAACATATTCATTACATGTTATTTTAATAAAGCTTCTAACATGTGAATTATTAAATCTTACGTAAACCCCGCTTGACTTAAAGGATATCAAAATAAACTACGATCTCGTCTTATAATTTCTAACATGTGAGAAATAATAATTTTATGAAAAAACCTTTTTAATTAAATATTTTACTTATTAATATTTCCCACTTTCTAAATATTACAAAACACGATAAAAATGACGATAACTCAAAAACCGTCACAAGTCCCAAAGTGGGACCCACGGGCTGAGTTGGGCCGGACCCCACATGGGCCTGAATGGGCCCACGGGCCTGTTTTGGCTACAAAAGGCTGTTTTGACAAATTTTTCTAAAACCGATTTCTAATATTTTCCCGCATGCTTAACATAATTAAAACCCGTCAACACAACAATTAAACAAGCAAACATCGACACAACCCAAAGACCAAAACCCGGACCCACCATGGACCAACCCAGACCGGGTCTGAACCGGCCTGGACCGGTCTGGTTTGGTCCGGTTTGGCCAGCCACCATAACCGGCCACTTCCACGGCCAACACCACCACCCATACAACTTAATTCTAACATGATTTTTCATTAACAACAACCATTTTAACAACCAATTTAACCTTCAATCGTACAAAAATCATTATTATGAAAAATCATCAAAATTCATCAAGAACACTAAACATATTAAAATTTCCTAGACAACATAAAAAAAAATCATAACTTATTAAAAATCATCAAAATTCATACAACATCATAAAAATCATAACTTATGGTAAATCATCAAAATTTACCAAGAACACTAAACATATTATAAATTCATACAACATGCCAAAAACCACTACTTATCATGTTACTACCAAAATTCCATAAATCATAAAAACATGAACTAAAACAAAAATGAACCAAAATCAAATGAAACAAAACTAAAGGCTATGTTACTAACTAAAATCATAAATAACCATAACATGAACAAAAACTAAAGGCTATGTGACATTAATTCGTCGAGTAAAACGGAATTGTTACCTTAGCTTAGCTAAAATCAAGTAGCACCAAAATAATAAGAACTAAGAAAATAAGAAACCCGTCTTCTAGTCTTCTCCTAAAATATACGAGTCACCAAACTCGTCTTCAACATCTTCCCCTATAAGAAATGACAAGAAAACATTATTAGAACTTAAAATATGATTTTCCATAATTAAAGTCTTGAAAACGATTTTGACGGAATTGAAATTAAACCATACGTGAAGATGAGGAGCGAAGAGGAGAGTCTAGAAATATAAGTTAGGATGGATTTAATTAAGAAATGAAGATTTTATGAAGGTTTTGCTCAAGAACAATGAAGAACAAATGATGAACGACGAAGAACACGAAGAACGATTAAAGAAAGCGATATTTTGATCTTTATTTGATTTATTGTAAAATGAAAAGGTGTTGGTGAGTAAAGAGTGTGGGTTGAGCCGTGTGTTTATAGACAAATAAGGATGTCGGGTTTTGAAATTGTTGTTACGTAATTGACTCGCGTTTACTAATTATTTTACGGTAATCGATTAAATATAATTAACGATAAAGTTAATTACACTAAATATCAAGATATTATGTTATTAATAATCAAAAGAAAGACAAATATCTAGTCCTATGAGAGGACTTATGAGCCGTGTGAAATGATGAGAAGACGGATCTGATTTCGATCGTTTTGCGTAATTTTCGTTAACTGATCGATAAAGTGAAATAATATCTAGATATTATGATATTATAATCAAAAGTAATGAAATATCAAGCCCTATTAGAGGACTAAATGAGCCATGTGGTATGGTGAGGAATCGGTCTGTTTTTGAGCGATTTGCGAAATCTTTGTTGACGGATCGATAAAGTAATTAAATATCTAGATATTTTGATTAGTTTAATCAAAATAATTAAAATATCTAATTGTGAGTGGAAAACGATGACACGCGCGTGTGACTCATGCCAAAGTCGAGTTTTGAATTTGTTACGAGATTTACGAGGAGTCGGGAATAGTTAAATGACGTTCGGTTAAAACCGTAAACGTTATTCTTTAAATTCCGAATAAATTCAAAATAATTATATTAAATTATGATAAATCTTAATAAATCTAAATAAAAATAAATCAAAAATATTATTTTTTTAAATAAAATTTCGGTCTTCAAACTTATGAGGCGAGTCGGGAAAAAGTCAACGGAAGTCAAAGTTGACTGAAAAGCCGAGAAAAGGCAAAGATGACTTAAAAGTCAAGAAAAGTTTAGGACGACTTAAAAAGTCAAGAAAAGTCGATGACGACTTTTAAAAAGTCAAGAAAGTCAAAGACGACTTAAAAGTCAAGAAAAGTCAAAGATGACTAAAAACGGTCTTTTCATGGAATCTCTCAAAAATTCCAAATACGAACGCGGAATTTCAAAATAAGACTCGGAACGAAAATTCCTATTTTAAAAACTTAAGTTCTACTGAAAAGTGTTAGTAAATATTTTTACTAGAAAAATTGGGCACTTTTCGGGTTGTTACACTTGTAATATAGGTTGCTTAGCTATAGATAAAGCACTTTGTGACTTAGGGGCTAGTGTTAGTGTTATGCCATATTCTATATGCAAAAAGTTAAATATGGGTCAACTTAATGTTACAAACATGACCTTACAAATGGCCGACCGTTCTATTAAACACCCTTTGGGGATTTTAGAAGACGTACCGGTTAGAGTAGGGAAGTTTTTCATACCAGTTGACTTTGTTGTCTTAGATATGGCCGAGGACACCCAAATTCCTATCATCTTGGGACGACCATTCCTTCATACTGCGGGGGCGGTTATAGATGTTAAGAATGGGAGACTTACACTAACAGTGGGGGATGACACTATCACTTTCAACCTAGATAAGGCAATAAAACACCCCCTACTAGAAGCGACATGTCATAGGGTTGATATTGTTGATCTAACTATTGATGACTGCCTCCCTTTGCATTTGGATAGGAATCCTCTGGAGATCGCCTTAATTTCCAGCACAGCTGGAAGCTCACGGAGTAAGCCAATAGTTGAGATGAAAAAACTGCTGACAGGAGAGGAATGCAAGTTACAAATGGTGTATAGCTTGGGTAAACCCCCTAAGGTTACCAAGGTAACGACACCTGAACTTGAACCCGACTGATGAGCAGTAGTGACAGCTGGTCACTACTCCCCTATTTTGCAGCTGGTTTGGGGGAGGCTATTATTCTATACAGCTGGTACTATCTATCCTTGTACTTTCTTCTATTGTATTTTCTTTTAGTTATCTCCCATTCCCCTTTGTTAGTTGTGTCCTTTCGGTTGCTGCTGTTGGTTGATTGTGTGATGTTGTGCTGTTAGCGTCACAATGAGGACACTGTGACATTTAGGTTTGGGGGAGAGTCTTTATTATGTTGTGTGTTTAGTTTATTTAAAAAAAACAAAAATTCATAAAAATTGAAAATTTTACAAAATCCAAAAACATGTTTTTTATTTTATTAGGTCGAGTCTTGGTGAATTGAATTACAATGATGATAATTTGCATTGTTTTTGCATTTGAATCCCAAATAAGTTATCCATGTACATTGTTTTGACTTGCTATTTTTGAAAACAAAGCTCATAGTACAAGTCTTGACCGTTTTTGACATACCTTATGCTAATTAGATTTGGCAATTTTTGTTGGTAAACCACTTAAAATTCTGAGGTCTTTAGAGCTTCCTAGGCCAGGAACATCAATAAACTGGTCTCATTGTTTTTAGGCTTGAGTGTGGTACTCCTTGTGGAATATGTAACATCAAATTGCATAAATGTGACATTCGTTTCTTGATACTATACGCGTTCGTCTAATAAGTGCATGATGAAATGTGGTTCTTTTTTTGTTCATATAAGCCTCACATAGCCAAAAAGACTTGATTTTATACCCTTATTATTGAGTGCTTTATATTTAGCCATTTTGAACATTTGTAGCCTGTTTCATAACCTATCTAATAGCTACATTCCTAGAACTTGCCTACCTTATCGGGACAGTCGCAGTTGCATGTTTTTCTTATCTACTTGTCTACTATGGTTGGGTCGGGATTTCAAAAAGAATATCAAATGGGTGTAGCAAGTATGTTGGCAATTGTGTCATTTATTCCCTTTGTTGAGAAAAGTTGTGAAGCAAAAGATCTGAAAAGAAAAAAAATGATGAAGAAAAGAAAAAAAGATTTGATTTGAAAAGAAAAAGAAAAAGAAAAAAAAGAGAAAAAGAAAAAAAGAAAGAAAAATTTGTTGCTTCATTGAGTTATTCAAGGGAAAATGAAAGGGAATTTACTAGAGTCTAATGCATATTTAGAGAGCAATTTCGATCTCTCTCTTGCGTTGTCAAAGTTTAAGATGATTTCTCTAGTTGGTGGTTGTTTGTGCTAGTCTTGTAGATTTGTTTTGGTACGTGTCGCTGCGACTACCGGAATTAGCCCCACATTTCCATACGTGCCTTGGCACAATCCATTTATATACCTTCATCCATTAGCCTCCCTTTTTGTCCTGATTCATGTACTTTATAGCGAATGCGTATTTGTTGGGGAAATTACTATCACATTAGAATGCATGCATATTTCATAAGTTGAGTGAGTGTTTCTATTTCTTTCTATCTTCACAAAACTCACCTTTACATAAACTTATGAGTGCTTGAGTGAATCCGCGAGAGTCCGACAAATTGAGCCTTGCAAGATTGAAAGGTATTTGGTTTTTGTCTATACTACGGTATCATGTAAAATCTTGGAATATGAGCTGCGTTTTCTACTTTCCCGTGCCTTTAAATTTGTTTTATTGGTACAACTTGGTCATTACTTTGTTATAGATATGGATAGCTTGGGATTTGTATGTGCATTAACATTAGCTTTGAGTTTTTCATTCACCATTTGTATGTTTGTCCTTGTATAGTGTTGAGTGCTTTGCTTAGGGACAAGCAAAGGATTGGTTTGGGGGAGTTTGATGATCATTATTTATACATATATTTTATGCCTCCCTTAGACGCAAATAACTCGATTTACCGTCTTTCCTTGCTTATTCTATGCTATTTTAGCTAGAATATCGATTCTGCCGCTTTTGTTATGTTTTAATGCAGATTGGATGCATTTGGAGCTTTTTGAGTTGATATGGAGCATGGCGGAGTCGGATCGTAGAAGGTTAGGCACGGGAATCGAGAACGGTGGAAAAGAAATGAAGAAAACCGAAGAAACAAGCCATTTTGAAGGCTGCTCGATCGAGCATATTGCCTTGCTCGATCGAGTCGGGCTGAAGGTTGCTTGATCTAGCAATATACCCTTGCTCGATCGAGCAACCCAATATTTCGGCGACTTTTTCATATTTTCCTAAACTTTAACCTAATTAATTAGATTTTTGTATTATAAAAGGAAAGCTTGTCTTTCATACTTATATATGCTTTTCTATGCTTTTTAATACTTTTAAGCTTTAATTCAGAAACCCTAATTTAGTTCGCTTGCCTCCGGATTTATTTCATCAAAGACGATTGTCTTTAGTTCAACTTGTAATCGGTATTCTTCAATCTTTCTTAGTTATTTATTTAATTGTCTTCTTGTTCTTTAATTATTCTTTGTTCATCCTTTCATTGTTGTTAATGATGTTTACTTTAATTATTATTGTTGTTATTAATATCGTTATGAGTAGCTAAATTCCTTTCTAGGGTTGAAAGGGGATCTAGGATTGTTAGAAGGGGTAGATTGATTAATTGAATTGCAATTGCATGGTTATCGTTTGATTATCGTTTTAATTCTAGTTGTTTGATTACTGCCAGGATTAATTAACTAGTCTCGCAAATTAGGATTGACACCGACCGGGTTAAGACTAAGATAGGCTACGATAATTGAATAGAACTCGTTTAATGATAGCGATCGCATGTTAAATTGTAGATCTAAAGGGCATAATTGAATCGACTGATCTTGTGACCTTAGATAACTTTATTGCATGATAGTTGATTTTATCCCTACCCCTGAACAATAATTCTAGTGAACGTGAGACCCTAGACTTTTAATCTCATTGTTTTCAACCTTATTAGTTTGTTATTGCTTATTATTAGTTGTTATTATTATTAATTGTTATTGTTTACTTTAGTTGTTGTTATTAATTGCTATTAGTTTAGAAACCACAATCAAAACCCAGAAATTGTTACTTAAGAGACAAACCTAGTTTAACAGATTAGAATACTACCGCCTCCCTGTGGATTCGATACCTTGCTTACTGCTGACTATTAGTTAGATGTGACTTAGGTTTACTTTGATTAAGGAGACGCGACTTTACCCTTATCAATACTTCTACCTCCCTTACGAGTATGAGTACAAAATTGTTTGTGGCTCATAAGGCTATTTTTAAAGAAAATAGTTGTATTTTTCTAAAGATAGAGTGGGAGAAAATAAGCCACAACGAAAAACTAGTTAGGGACTAACTAGTGGAACTAGTGAGAAAAACAAAAGAAAATGTTCTTTGAGGAGACCAAAAGAAAGCGTTCTTAGATGAATCCTTAGACTAGTGACGAGACCAAAAGAAAATGTTCTTGAAATAATAAGATTATGATCTATGGAGTGGAAGTACCTAGAAATTTTAAAATTTGATTTTCTAACATAAGAGACTTATGAAACTAAAATGGAATCTATCTAAAGGAATGAAGTATTTTGAGTTTTCCAAAATCATTCTATAAACATGAAGATGTTTTAATTGGAAATGTCCAATTATAGTTTCATGAATAGACATGTAGATGTCTACAAAAGCCAAGTTAATGCGTAACTATGCTTAGATCCAAATCATCAATGAAATACCACATAATAGGTGTGTACAAGATACACATCAAAACCACATGTCCAAATAGGGATTTGGAATAGGATGTGTACATGACACAAGCCTATGGTATGTATCTACCTAGAGTTTATGATGATTTTTCTATTGTAAGATATAAGAAGTTTTCACTCGAATTGTCGAAATATCATGTATAGACATGAAGTTAAGTGGGAGTTAATGTCATTTATAGACATGATGTTAAGTAGGAGTTAAAGTCATGTAAAGACATGAAGTTCAGTGAGAGAAATTGTTTTCCACGTGAATGACGTTTCACTCATTAAGAGTGACATATTCATGTTACCTTTTTGAAAGAAATCGTTGGATTTTAAGTTGGATAAAAGAGGGCAACATGTATACTAAAATCAAAGTCTATTGTGGAATAGAAGATTTTAGCTTGTCATTTAAAAAGTGTCTTATATTGATAAGATCTTTTATCTATTTCAACAAGTTAAAATAGGTTATTCATGTTGATGAAAGTGGGATCACTATGAAAGGTTCATAGTCATCCACTGAACCTAAGAGTTGTTGACCACATGAGTACTAATGTTTCCGCCATTAGGCATATCATGTATGCCATTACATAAACGAACCTAAATGTATTGTATGCTGGGAGCATGACAAGCCAATAACAAATCAATCCACATGAGTGTCATTGGATAGCCTACAAGAACATCCATAGAGTTCTCAAGGAGAACTAAGGGATTCATTCTTGTGTTTGGTAGAGAAAATTTGATATGTGGTAAAGGTTACACAAACCCAAATTTCCAAACTTATAAGGATTTATCGAAATCCTAGGCATACTTTTGTTATATAAGAAGCGAATAACTAAAGGCATGATTGAAGAGTCAATCATTATAAATTCTACAAATAGAGACCTAGTACATTATGATGAGGATAAGGTGGCATACAAGGATCTAATGGTAGATCCTTACACCTAAATACCTATCAGTTATCATGATAACGAGTGGGAGCATCTTTCAAGTCAAAGAGCCCAACTCTAGATATAGATCTAGACATGTACATAGATGAATTCATGTTATTAAGAATAACGTTGGATGGAAGGAAAATGCAATTCACAAGGTTGGAATAAATGAATATATGGTATATTCACTGCCCAAGCCTTTATTGCATTTTAACAAGATCGTCATGAATTGTCATGGACGAAATAAACTTTAGATTATATGATATGAAGCAATAACATTGTGTTGATTGTTCATATATGATAATCGCATTTATCGTTTGAGTTTCTAAAACTCGTTTTGTGCTTTGTTATATCCAAATGGGTTGTAGAGACAATTTTGAACCCCATTAAAGTGGACTGTATTAACATTGCATTGACCCATAGTCACTTATATGAGGTGACATCTCGAAGTGACTAGATTGTGGTGCGATTGATGGCAAGTTCAAGTGTCATAGGGTCATAGGGATGACCAATCGATCACATAGGCAGACTGTATGAGACACTCTGTCGGGAAGTGACCGCCTATTGAGTTCTGGCAACTCATATAGCCTGGTCGTGGCAAGAGCTACTAGTATTCTTTTTGAGTCAATTCTTTGACTAAAGACTGTTCGCCTAAGGTGGCATAGTTTCAGAATGACTTTGATTTATGCTATACGACCTTCGTAACTAGGGTCAAATGAGCATCTTTTGGGTCATGATGAGCTGTGGCTATTCGAAGGGAATAGTGCGATATGAATTGTCCACCCCTTGTCAGGGTTGTTTTAAATCTCAAGGCCACTCGAGGAGGAGTAAGCTGAAAATGCGTGGCCACGCTCGGAAGGTATCTATGGTAGATAATTTCGTTCAGACAGTTACTCTCAAGATCGAGGAAACCACTCATGATATGATCAAATGCAAGTACGACCTGCAAGACACCTTGCATTGAGTGGGAGATCGTAATAGGACAAGAGAATTGGTGACGCACACTTGTCTCGGACAAGTGGGAGATTGTTGGAGTAAGTGTCCTCAACAATAGTGCGATCACATAATTAAATCTCAATAATAAGAATACAAAGGGATGATGAATATTATAGTCATCTAGTCAACATAAATCGGTAACGATTGGCTCAATTGATTTTGACGTTACTGTCGTATGACGGTGGTGATCAGTTGATCCCTTGAGGTCACACCTAAAGGACAATTCCCTAATCATGTACATTAATTAATTGTATAGCGATACAGATTATTTAATCCCTTAAACAGAACCAGGTTAAAATTGTAAGTGAGATCTATATTTTATTGTAATATGATTAAATAGGATTCATTTTAGTAATTTAATTGTTATATTACTAAGAATACGAATTTTTTTTTATTAAAACAGCAGCGACAGGCAGTTTTTTTTTTTTTTTTTTTTTTTAAATTTTGATGTTGCTAATATTACAAGATCGGTACAATTATCAACATTTAATTATTATTAAACATTGATACAAACTAGATGATTCAATTTAACATTTTAAAATGAATATCTAAATCATGATTAAATTGATTATCTTAATATTTGACTAATCATAATTGATTTGAACATCATTAAAATTAATGAATCATGATGCAAAATAACAATTTAACATCATGTATACCGAAAATATATAGAAAAAACAAATGTTCATTAACATTCAAAACAATTTCTATTTACATTCTAATTTAATCCTTATTAAATTAAAACATCTACAATTTTACCTTATTGTCATCTTAACAATTTAAAACAACAATATAAATAAATCAAAATGAAAACAATAATCAAAATCAAAAAAAAAAATTACCACACGGCCGAAAAAAATTAGCCGAAACTTTTTGTTTTTTTTTTTTATTAAAATCAAAAAATACACGGCTGTTTTTTTTTTTTTTTTAAAGATTGACCCGAAATAACAAAAAATTTCATCATTCATGAAAAATCATATAAAATAATTTCGTAGCCTTGGCTCTGATACCACTTGTGGGAAATATCGGTATATTTCATACATGAAATTTAAGGATTATAACGAAATTATAATATATGAAATACGAGTCATAAACGAAAAGCATAAAGATTAGAACTAACCTTTTGGTCCTAGCAATATGGCCTAAGAACAAATATCGAGATCGATATTCTCCTAATTGTTGCACCCAAGATGCCTTGAGAAATGTCTTTTCTTGTGCTAGAAAGAATACAAAAATTACTGATGATTTTTGTGTGTTAGTTATTGTGTTGATCATGTAGAGAAGAAAAGTTTATATAATACTCTTCTCCACTCCTCTTGGCCGTGCAAGTAGGTAGTAACGTAGAGTAGGAGTCTCCCTCTTTTTCTTCTACTTGATTTAGGAAGTCTAGTCAAGATAGGAGTCTTCCTTCTTTTATTTATTTAATGTATAATATGTGTATGTATTATTATTGTCATTTATGTTGTCACATATTAATAAGTCCATACAACATTTTGTAGTCGATTTAATAATACCGGTCTGACATCATTTATTATGACAATATCGTATAATATATACGTCAACTATAAATATCGTATATTTATAATTTGCTAATTAAATATAACAGTTTATATTTAATTACGAATTAACATTTAATTCGTTTAAGCTTACATTATTTAATCGTATTAAATAATTACATTGTATACATTATTTAGATATAACAGTTTATATTCAATTACGAATTAACATTTAATTCGTCTCAGCCAGTATTATTTAATCGTATTAAATAATCGTATCATCATTACATTGACTAACCTTTTAGTCATATACATCGACTAACCTTTTAGTCATATAAGGCATCAATATGATCATATTTTTCATATAATCATATCTCTAAAACACATCCTTTAGGTGTGACTTTTAGGTACCAGTTGATCACCGCCATTAAAATGACAATAACGTCAAACTATTAGCAAGCCAACCGTTATCGATAAACGTTAATCAACTGATAAGAATACTAAGTATACCCTGGGAACCTGTAAGATATTTATACACTTTATCACACTAACAGTGGAGGACACTAGCTCCAACACGTTTTTCAAATTTATCACCATGTGTATATTTATAATGAGTGATGGGTCATATATATTTATATACATGTTTGTGTCTCCCCTTAGTCACTTTAGCGACGAAAATCGAGCAGAATGAAGACAACAAAGATAGGATGAGAGTTTCCCAAGGTCAGTCGATCGAGTATGTGCAAAACTCGATCGAGTAGCAAGAGAAAAGCTGGAACATTTTAGGGATGCTCGATCAAGTATGCTGACACTCGATCAAGTCGCAAGCCAAAATACTCAATCGAGTATGTCAGTACTCGATCGAGTGTTTCGTAGTTGTTCTATTTTCCTAAAACTTCTTTTATTTGGATATTTTGTTAAATATAAATAGAAACTCGTCTATTATTATAAGGTTATGCTTTTTATTACTTAGAAGCTCTTAGAAAAACATAATATTATTATTAGTTATTGTATTGCTTCAACTTTCGGGAGATCTTTCAATCTTGTAATCAATAATTACTACTTTACATTGTTATTCAAGTTTTAATCTTTAGTTATCTCAATTGCTTCGTTATTAATCTTTCTTATGCCTTCAATTATGTCTTGTATGAGTTTAATTGCTGTTAGTTTAATAAATTTGAGTAGCTAAACTTCAATATAAGGTTGAAAGAGGATCTAGAATTGTTAGAAGGGGTAGATTAATTGATTGAATTTCAATTGCATGATTATCGTTTGATTATCGTTTTAAACCTAGTTAATTCATTACTGGCCAGGATTAACTAAGTAGATAGTATTGCAAATTAGAATTTTTGCCGACCGGGTTAAGACTAATATAGGCTACGATAATTGAATAGAACTCGTTCAATTGTAGATCTAAAGGGCATAGTTGAATCGATCGATCTAGTAACCTTAGATAACTTTATTGCATGTTAATTGATTATCCTTATATCCCATAATAATAATTCCATTGAACCTCATACCCTATACTTTCAATCTTATTGAATTTATCATTTATTATAATTGTTATTGCTATTAGTTTATAAACAAAAAATCAAACTTTCAAGAAATTGTTACCTTAAGACAGACTTAGTTATTAGCAAACTAGATTATTACCGCCTCCTTCTGGATTCGATACCTTATTTATCATTGACTATTAGTTAGTATGAGTTAGGTTTACATTGATTTAGGGAACGCGACTCTATCTTTATCAAATTGGCGCCGTTGCCGAGGAGGCAACAATTTTCTATTTGTTTTTAATTTAGTTTATCTTTTTGTCTCAGGGAACTTAGTTCCTTGAGACCAATCTTACCCTTCTCTTTAGTTTTAGTTTATACCCAGGTCTCTCCGGTCCGATCTCGTACCATTCGATCCCGAACCATAAAAGACCCTCCGAGCTAGATAAAACTTTTGGAAGGAAATAGATCAAGCCGAAGACTTGAGTATGCTTGACTCCATTTACGCCAATTTTGTTGCATAAAATCACTACTTAGAAGAGGATACTTCTATTTCCGCGGGTACTACAAGCATAGTAATCTAGCCACCCATTCAAAACCCACCCTTACATCCCTTGCCAAGGATTTAAACTCCCTACTACAGATGATGGTACTTTTGAGATTCGGCCGACTTACATCAATTTTGTGGAGCGAAGTATGTTTTGAAGGGGGTTCTAATGAGGATCTTGCGAAACATATGGAGAAGTTCAGTACTTATTGTTGCACCATTCTCTTAAAAGCTAGAGTAACATAAGACTAAGTCAAGCAGGTGCTTTTCCCTTTCTCTATATGGGATGGGGCAGCGAATTGGTTTGGTGCGTTAGACATGGAGGCGATGGGTATCACCGATTGGAATTCTCTAGCTCTTGTCTTCTAAAGGAGATACTTTGCACCGCAGAAAACCAACGCCATAATAGGTCAGATTATAGGTTAATGAAAGCAAAGCCCCACTAAAAACTTCAATGTGTCATGGGTTCGCTTCAGGAAACTAGTAAAATCTGTTCCACATCATGGTTTTGAAACTTGGTTCCTATGCAACCAATTCTATAATAGGTTGTATGATGATCATAGAGCTTTGCTTGATTCTTCTGCCAACGAGAGGTTTCAAAATAATACAACTGATGATAATGCCTGGACTTAATTGATGAGATAGCTACACACACTGCTGAGTATGGTAACCCTAGAGGTAATGTGAGAGGTGGTTGTTCAGATAGTGCTGTTGCAGCTCAGTTGAAGGCTTGACTGCCCAAATTGCCGAATTGAAAACTTATAATCTTTGGGAAATAAGCAAACGGTTCATGCCATTGTTCAACAAGAGATAATTTGTGAGAGATGTGGTACCGCGGGGAATAATGCGGTCAAATGTATGAGTACGGTTGAGCAAGTCATTGCTTTTCAATCTTTTAAGCAAGGTAGTCCGTACTCTAATTTTTATAACGAGTGAACAAGGGAGCATCCAAACTTCTCCTATCGAAGTCAAAATGTCCTTAATCCTACTTTGCCACCACCTCAACAACAAGGTTCCTCCTATGTGATTCCTCAAAATCGAAATTCTCAACAAGGTAATTATAATCGTCAAGGAGGTCAAAAGTTTCAACAAGCTCCGCCTCAAGCACCTCCAAATAATGATATGGCGGAATTGAAAGACATGTTTCAACAAAGCCTCATGATACAACAAAAGTAAGACGTCCAAATCTATCAATTACTTGCTCACAATAAGATGGTGGATACTCAAATTGCCCAATTGGCTAGTCAAAATCCACAAAAGCAGCAGGGAAATATCCCTTCTCAAGGACAACCCTTACATGAACAAGTAAATTCAATAACATTGAGGACTGGGACCCATTATAAGAGCTCGGAGATGCCGAGCTAAGTTGATACGGGTATGAGTGACAAAGGGACGAATGTGGAAAACAAGCTGCCCTATGACGCTCGATCGAGTTCACATATACTCGATTGAGTGTCTAATTCTGAACTTGAAAATTCCACCGTCCTAGAGACGCTCGATCGAGTACATCATATACTCGATCGAGTGTTTTTTGATGATAAAAGACATTCTTCGGTGTTTAGATCACTCGATCGAGTGCACCCAATACTCGATCGAGTGACCCCAGTACCTCATGATGAAGGCCGAAATAACGAAAAAGAAAAGAAAGAAGCCGAACCCATTAAAGTTTCTATTATTTTTCCTCAACGACTATATAAGTCCAAGCTAGATCAACAGTTTAGGAGGTTTATGGAGGTAGTAAAGAACTTGCAAGTGAGTGTACTATTTACTGAATGGATCACTCAAGTGTCGGCTTATGCGAATTTTCTGAATGAGATATTAAGAAGGAAGCGGTCTTTTTAAGGAAGTTAAGACTTTTGCGTTCACTGCGGTGTGTAGCGCCGTGTTTCAAAGTCAATCACCGCCGAAGCTAAAAGCTCAATGGAGTTTTTCTATCCTTGTAATATAGGTACTTTGTGTATTGATAATCCTCTTTGTGATTTAGGGGATAGCTTTAGTGTGATGTCGTATGATATATGAAAAATTGCTTAACATGGGTAAACTTAATGTCACTAATATGACCATACACTTTGTTGACCGTTCTATTAAACTTCCTATGGGTGTCTTAAAGGATGTACCGGTTAGAGTAGGAAAATTTTGTACTGTATCCCTGTTGACATTATTGTTTTAGATATGGTGGAGGATAACTGAACTCATATCATCTTAGGATGACCATTCTTGGACACAGCGGTCATAGATGTTTGGAATGGGAGATGACACAATAACGTTCAATCTACATAATTCACCTAATAATCCCATTGTAGAAGACACTTGCAATATGATTGACGTTGTTGATCTTCCTATTATTAACTATCTTGCGAATTATTTGGACAGGACTGCTCTCGAGATTCCTACTTTGTCCAACACCGTTGAGGCTACAATTAAGATCATGGAACGAGGAGGAGAACAAGGAGGTATATGGAGTAATGACTAATCCTAATAAGGTTGAGGTATTTTATTATTATCCCATTGAAACTGACTTTAGAAGTACTAAACCACTTTATTTGCCTTTTATTCTAATTTTTGATACTCTACCTTCTACTAGTCGGGAAATTTATTTGCTGAAGTCTCAAAAGAATGATAAGTTGCGTCAGTCCCTCGCAATATTTTTATATGATCATATTATTTCTTGGTGCTACTTATGCTTTTGTGTAGCAAATGCGCAGATGTTTGATCAACTTTTGAGAGCACTAAGTTGTTTTGATTATGCTAGTATGGGTAATTGATCTATAAAGTTCGAATGGTCATGCGGGATTTTCAAGCGGTACTATATATCCTTGTATTCCCTTTTACTGTAGTTCTTTAGTTTATTTCCCCTTCCTTTTTGTTAGATGTGTCATTTAGGCTGATGTTATTGAATATGTTGTGTGATTGTTATGCTGTTAGCGTCACATTGAGGAAACTGTGACATTTTGGTTTGGGAGAGGGGTCTTTATTTATGTTGTGTGTTTATTTCTGCATTGTGTGTGTCTTTAAAAAACAAAAAGATAAAAAGATAAAAAATTATAAATTTATAAAATCTAAAAATATGTTATTTATTTTATAAGGTCGAGTCTTGGTGAAATTGAAATAACAATGATGATAATTTGCATTAATGCTTCATTTGAATCCAATCTAAGTCATCCATGTATATTATTTTGACATGTTATCTTGAAAACAAAGCTCAATGATTTAGTCTTGACCTTATGTGATATGCATTTTGTTAAGTAGATTTGATAAATTATGTTGGTAAGCCACTTAAATTTCTGAGATCTTTAGAGCTTTCTAGGCCAGAAACATTAATAAATTGGTCTTATTGTCAATAGGTCTTCGAGTGTGGTACTCCTTGTGGAATGTGTAACATCAAACTGCATAAGTGTGACAATAGTTTCTTGGTACTTTTACGCGTTCATTTGATAAAGTACATGAGGAAAGATGGTTCTTATCGTTTAAATAAGCCTCACATAGCCAAAAAGACTTGATTTTATACCCTTATTATTGAGGTCTTTATGTTTAGCCCATTTGAGCCTTTGTAGCCTGTTTTATAACCTATTTAATAGCTACATTCCTAAAATTTGCCTAACCTATCGGGACAGTCGCGGTTGCTTATTTTTCATGCCTATCTTGCTACTATGGTTGGGTTGGGACTTGTATTGTCAAAGTGGGTGTAGTAATTTTTTTTTTGCAATTTTTTATGACACCATATGATTGAGAAAAGGTGTATGAAGCAAAAGAAAAGAAAAAAAATGGGAAAAAAAAAAAAGAAAAAAAAAAGCCAAAAAAATGAGATGAAAAAGACTAAAAAAATAAGTTGCTTCAATTGATTTCCTTAAAGGAAAATGAAAGGGAATTTGCTAGAGTCTAATGCATATTTAGATATTATTGTTGATATCTCTCTTCCGTTGTCAAAGTTTAATATGATTTCTCTAGTTGGGTATTAGTATGTGCTTGATATTGTAGAATTGGTTTGGTAAGTATCGTTGCGACTATCAGTCTTAGCCCCACATTCCAATACGTTCTTTGGCATAACCCACTTCATTACCTTCACCCATTAGCCTCCCTCATTGTCCTTGATACATGTACTTTGGTCTTCTTGCGAATGCGGATTAGTTGGGGAAATTATTATCCTATTAGAATGTATGCATGTTTCATAAGTTGAGTGAGTGTTTCTATTTCTTTGTATCTTTACAAAACTCATCTTTCAAACACTTATGAGTGCACGAGTGAATCCGCCAGCACCTGACTAATTTGTCTTGCAAGATCGAAAGGTAATTGGTTTTGTCGAGTACGATATCATGTAATATCTTAGGATTTGAGCAACGTTTTCTACTTTCCCGTGCTTTTGAATTTGTTTTATTGGCACTTTTGGTCATTACGTTGTTATAGATATGGATGACTCGGGATTTGTTTGTGCGTAAACATTAGTTGTGAGTTTTTTTATTTCACCATTTGTATGTTGTCTTTGTATTGTGTTTAGTACTCTGCTTGAGGGCAAGCAAAGAGATAGATTAAGGGAGTTTGATGAGTCATATTTATATAAATATTTATGTCTCCCCTTAGTAACATTCGTGACGGTTTTTGGTGCCTAAATGCGCGTTTAAATGCTATTGTTGCTAAAATATTGATACTTCCGCCTTATGGTGTTTTAATGTAGATTTGATGCATTTGTGGAACAATTTAATGTTAAGGAACACCGCGGAATCGATGGGCACGAAAAGAACAGAATGAAGAAGACAACGAAGATTGGATGGGAGTCTCCCAAGGTCACGCGACAGAGTTTGTGCAAAACTCGATCGAGTCGGAAGAGAAAAATTGGAGCATCTCAGAGACGCTCGATCGAGTATGCTGACACTCGATTGAGTTGCAAGCCAAACAACTTGATCGAGTATGTCAGTACTCGATCGAGTGTTTCCAAGTTTTACTGTTTTCCTAAAACTTCTTTAATTCGGATATTTTGTAATATAAATCGAAACTCGTCTATTATTATTAAGTTATGACTTCGAAACTCTTAGGGAAACCTAATATTTATTAGTTATCGTATTGCTTCAACTTTTGGGAGATCTTTCAGTCTTGTAATCGGTAATTATTACTTTACATTATTATTCAAGGTTTTAATCTTTAGTTATCTCAATTGTTTCTTTTTATAATTTCTTATGCCTTTAATTATATCTTGTATGAGTTTAACTGTTGTTAGTTTAATCAATATGAGTAGCTAAACTTTAATCTAAGGTTGAAAAGGGATCTAGAATTGTTATAAAGGGTAGATTAATTGATTGAATTGCAATTGTATGGTTATCGTTTGATTATCGTTTTAAACCTAGTTAACTGATTACTGGCTAGGATTAACTAACTAGTCTCGCGAATTATGATTTTCACCGGTCGGGTTAAGACCAATATAGGCTACGATAATTGAATAGAACTCGTTTAATGATAGCGATAGCATGTTAAATTGAAGATCTAAAGGGCGTAGTTGAATCGATCGATCTTGTGACCTTAGATAGCTTTATTGCATGTAAATTGATTATCCCTATATCCCCTAATAATAATCCTATTGAATATGAGACCCTAAAATTTTAATCTTACTGAATTCATCCTTTATTATATTGTTATTGCAGTAAGTTTAGAAACCAAAAATCAAACCTTCAAGAAATTGTTACCTTAAGACAGCCTTAGTTATTAGAAAACTAGATTATTAGCGCCTCCATGTGGATTCAATACCTTACTTATCACTGACTATTAGTTAGTACTGAGTTAGGTTTACTTTGATTTAGGGAACGTGACTTTACCCTTATCAATGAGCGAAGCAAAGGCGCCCAAAACCCCGTAAATTCTTGTAAGATGGGGTAACACCATAGAGACACTGATAATGAGTCGTATTATCGAGTAAATCAGAGGGAGTGCGATTAATCTAATAAGCGGTAGTAACCACGCACTCACTTCAAAAAGTCTTATGCAATTGGGCCGGAAATAGAAGAGCCTTGGCAAAATTCACGATATGACGGAGCTTGCGTTCGACATGAACATTTTGCTGAGGCGTGCCAACACAAGCGTCTGAAAATGTATCCCATTTTGGAAAAAATACCCATCCATACAATTGAACTTGGTCCCATTATCACTTTGACCACATTTAACTGTTTAAGAAAATTAAGTGATAACCATAGCAAGAAAATGAATAAACATTTCAGTAATAACTTCCTTTTTATCAAGAAGTAAATATACCCAAGTAGCACGTGAATAATCGTCGACAATGGTCACAAATTACTTGGCATCATATGAAGAGGTAATGTGATAAGGTCTCCGAAGATCACAATGAATTAATTCAAATATTTCCATAGCACACTTATTATTCAAAACAAAACTACTACGATGTTGTTTCGCAAAATGATATCTTTCACACGCGGGTTATTTATTAAAATGAAAACCACTAGTAAAAGCAATAGATGTGGCAACTTTATTAGATGGATGGCTGAGACGTTGATGCCAGAGAGCAAGAGAATCTGCATAACTCACATAATGCACCACGGTTTTCCAAGCACCCGCACATATCCAATATAGTCCGTCTCGTAGCTCACCTACTCCAATCGTCGTCCTCAAGGAAATGTCCTGAATAAAACAGGAATTTTTAGAAATTTCAAAAGTATAATCAGGAGCGGAGGTAAGTTGTGAGACAGAAATAAGATTACTAGACAAACTCGGGACATACAAAACATTATCCAAAGTAAGCTGGTTACTAATAAAAACCGAACCCAATACTCTAAAAAAAACCTAGTGTCCATTGAGTAGACCAACAACACGGGAGGTAATGACACGTTGGGCTTCCAAACACGACAAATTTCTGGTGACGTGATTGGAAGCACCGTGTCTAAGATCCAAGTAACATAGCACTCAATCGATCAGAGGTAACGAAATTCGTAGAGATACCCGTGGTCACAAGGTTCGACTGAACTGGAGCACTCGTGGCAGCCTGACCATGGTCTGGAGCATAACCGGATGAGGTTGAACCCAGTCCAAAAGCACTCTGCCAAACCCACGCCGCGCCCCTATCCGTGCACGACGGAGCTTTGCCAAACTACGACGCTTATTGCCCCACCAATCGGGAAACTTTTGAGTCAATATATATATATATATATTAGATATATTATATTATATAGATAGATAAGATATATATATATATATATATATATATTTCATTTCATGCCCACGTGTATCACAAAACGTGCAATACAATTGTTGTTGTGGGAAATATCGGTATATTTCATACATGAATTATAAGGATTATAACGAAATTATAATATATGAAATACGAGTCATAAACGAAAAGCATAAATATTAGAATCAACCTTTGGTCCTAGCAATATGGCCTAAGAACAAATATCGAGATCGATATTCTCCTAATTATTGCACCCAAGATACTCTGAGATATGCCTTTTTCTTGTGCTAGAATAAAATTAAAATTACTGATAATTTTGTTGTGAAAGTTATGAATGATGAATCATGTAGAGAAGAAGAGTTTATAAAAGACTCTCCTCCTCCTATTTTAGCCGTGAAAGTAAAGGTCTAGTAGAGGGAGGAGTCTCCCTCTTTTTCTTCTACTTGTTTTAGAAAGTCTAGTCAAGATAGGAGTTTTCCTTCTTTTATTTATTTAATGTATAATATGTGTATGTATTATTATTGTCATTTATGTTGTCACATATTAATAAGTCCATACAACATTTTGTAGTCGATTTATTAATACCGGTCTGACATCATTTATTATGACAATATCGTATAATATATACGTCAACTATAAATATCGTATATTTATAATTTGCTAATTAAATATAACAGTTTATATTTAATTACGAATTAACATTTAATTCGATTAAGCTTACATTATTTAATTGTATTAAATAATTACATTATATACATTAATTAGATATAACATTTTATATTCAATTACGAATTAACATTTAATTCGTCTCAGCTAGTATTATTTAATCGTATTAAATAATCGTATCATCATTACATTGACTAACCTTTTAGTCATATACATCGACTAACCTATTAGTCATATAAGGCATCAATATGATTATATTATTCATATAATCATATCTCTCAAACACATCCTTTAGGTGTGACTTTTAGGGACCAGTTGATCACCGCCATTAAAATGACAATAACGTCAAACTTCTTGCAAGCCAACCGTTATCGATAAACGTTAATCAACTGATAAGAATACTAAGTATACCATGTGAACCTATAAGAGATTTATACACGTTATCACACTAACTGTGGAGGACACTAGCTCCAACAGTTGCATCTCACCACGCTCCTTATCACGCAAAGCCCTCCAATCAACAGGAGAATGAGCAGACCCGGAGTGGGGAAGGCCACCACATCAGAAACATCAATGGACGAAGTAAGAGAAGCACGAAGACGTTCTTCCTCAAAGACAACGTGATATGCCCGACTAAGGGAAGGCAACTGATGAAATTGGAACTACTGAGACCGAATATTAGCAAAAAGGAATAAATCAAGACCCATAAGAAAATGATGAAGGCGCTCATTATCGAGGTATTTTATAGCATCAGATGCAACACCACACTCATAGTTGCCGCACTTATAAGTAAACGGTGGTTCATGGACAATAAGAGAGTCCTGGAAAGATTTAAGTTTGTCGTAATAAGTAGTATAATCCATACCTTTTATTCGTTGGCAATTGTGCAACTGAGTCTTCAAACCATGTATTTTGGACCTGTGAACCACCGAAAACTGAGCCTCCAATTCTAACCAAAGCAACGAGGCATCATCGACATAAGAGACAATTACAAGCAGAGACGGGTCAATGGTATTGCCAATCCGTTGGACAAGTGTGCAATGGGCGACCTCCCAATTTTCGAGATAAAATGTGTCAGTGGGCTTTTTAATTGAGCCATCAATGAATCCGTATTGGCGTCATGCCTTGAACGACATCTTCATTGAATTTTTCCGATCATCGTAGTTATCACGTCGTAAAACAACGTTAGATATCTTAGCTCCGGGGATATCATGAGAGCTGAGATAGTAAGGGTTTGAAAATTCGAGCTTCGGTGGCTCGCTGGATTGTTCGTCGCCAGACATGGAGGCGTAAGAGACGATTTTTGTGGTGATTGTTTTGTTAGATGAGAAGTTTTTGTTTTTTTTTTTGGAAAAAGAAATCCTTCTAAAACCATGTTAGGAAGTAAAGAGGGAATAAGTTGTGTTTTATTAACTGAAGAATAGATGATTAAATAGATTACAAGGGTGACTCTTGGCCTTTCACATTATTCGACTATAATGACATATTGTAACCGTAATAAGTGGAACAAATAGGAAAAAAATTAGTCTCCCTGAAAATATAGAGTATTTGTCTTCACCTTGTGATGAGTCGGGTTACATACGAAATGAAGTGAATAATTGACATCGCCAAATCGACTCATGTCAATTAGGATAATTTAGTTCATTATTAATGTTAATTTATGAGTCGTTAGTACTTGTTTTGTATTAATTATTTCTATTATCCTTTTGCTGTAATTTCATTTACTTAACTTATTTTGGGAATTGATTTATGTTAAGCATTGAAATTGAAGGTTTCATAAACCCATTATTAGACATTTCTAATAACATAATAAAATTAGTTTACGCATAAAACTAATTAGATCTTATGGATGCATAACAAAATAACAAGGAAGAAGAAAATTTGTTTCCTCACATTGATATTTAGACGAGATGGCTACAAGCTTAGGACACATTCCTAATCTTGTTCTTGAGCTTAAAGATGGGGAATGGACTTCACGTTTCTAATGTAGATCACTCCTCTAAGTTGCACAAAGACAACTCCTTTAATCACTACAATATTACAATACTTGTGTGATATAGAGTAGCCCTTAAAATATAACTAATAACTCTTTTACTACACTTGGTAATTTTATTAGTAATATTAGAACTTGAGTTTTGTAAAACTTCTAAAGCTTTTTAGTGAGAGTGTTATGTTGGAGTGAGTGTCCTCAACAATAATGTGATCAAATAATTAAATCTCAATAATAAGAATACAAAAAGATGATGAATATTATAGTCAACTGGTCAACATAAATCGGTAACGATTGGCGGAATTGAGTTTGACGTTACTGTCGTATGACGGTGGTGATCAGTTGATCCCTTGAGGTCACACCTAAAGGACAATCCCCTAATCATGTACATAAATTAATCGTATAGCGATACAGATTAATTAATCCCTTAATTTGAACAAGTTTAAAGTGATAAATATATCTTATTGTAATATGATTAAATAAGATTCATTTTAGTAATTTAATTGTTATATTACTAACAATTCATTATGTTTATGAAACATTTGAGATAAGCAAAATTGATTAATTATAATTACATTTTGTTGTACATTATATTAAACAAATATGAGAAGACCCATTTTATTTACATGTAATTATAAAATGTGACTTAAAATGTTAAGTCTAAATTATTTGTTATGAAATTGCATTTAAATTGGTTAAATGCACATTTATAAGCAAAATTACATGTCACATGTCACACTTGTGACAAATCACAAAATGCAAAAATAAAATGGACACCCATTTTGTAACACCCGCAAATGTACCCTATTTTATTTTAATAATAATATATTATTATTAATTAGCGTAATTTTAGATTTAGTTTAGAACTTAGTTTCCCGTGTTTAATTTAGCAAATCCGAGTTCGTATTCGAACTCCACTCGGAATTCCATGTGAGTTACGCCTTAAGCCACATTTTGGGCTTTTCCCCCATATTTCTCCACTCACCCTATTTAACCCTAACTCCCTCAATTTTTCCACTCACCTTCTTCCTCACCAAGTAACCAAAACCCTAACCTCCATTTTTGGATCAACCAAACTTCTCACTACTTATTCATTCCTCACTCAAATCTCCTTATTTTCATCATAATCTTCCTCTCTTATCCTCCTCTACCTTGTGTGGTAATAAAATTACCGTTTTTCTCAAAGGTCAATTTTATGCATCTTTTGTTGTCTTTGTGTAGGTGGAGACCTTCAAGACCCCGACAAAGATTACTATCTCGTGGAAGAAGACCTAGAAGACGATTGAAGACGCACAAAGGTAACAGTGAAGGGTTACTCGATATCAATACGTGATTTAATGTGTTTTTGGTGTTAGTAAATGTATTTGGAATAGGATGAGTATTCATAGAATTTGTGTTTGTTGATGATGGTTGTTGTTTGTTGATAATTGTTGATGATTGTTGATAGTTGATGATAGTTATTGATGATTAAAGAAGATTATTGGTGAAGTATAGTTATTTACGTGTGAATGTGGTCCTAGCCGGCCGACCGGCCGTCGGTCAGCCGACCGCCTGGGAACACGGCTGACATTTTCGAGAAAACTTGGTGTTGTGTAATTCCCTGCCGGCCCCCCTGACCGGCTGGGACTCCCCTATATTTTCAATGTTTTACGTTTGTTGCTGAAGTGCCAGCGGGGTAGCCGGCGGCCGGTCCCTTGACCGGCTGGCACCCCATGTGATCGTTTCTTCATTTCTTTTCTTATACTCTCATTTATAATAGTTTGTATGGTTCGTTTATCGTATAAATTTACGTAATAGCTTTAAATAATCATGTTTAGAATATATGATATCCCACTCGCTTATATCGCATGTTTTGTGACGGTTTTTGATATGTCCCCCTTTGCGTCGGTTTTACCTATGTTTTGATTTGAGCACTAATCGTTAAGTGCTATGAACTCTCATTCCCCGGCTATACCTCCTTGCTCGTTAGACTGAAATGTCGGAACGAGGAGGTGTATCCTTAATTCTTGTATGCATGTTTTAGTGGGGATATGACGACGTTGTTGGGAGGCGAACGCAATGCGTTGATCGTCCTGGCCGTCAAATGTCGTATCCTTGCAAGGTGGTGTTATTGCATGTAGCGTACCGCTTGATTATGATGCTTGTGCTCTTTCCGCCTCTTTCGTGATGGTTGACCGAATTTGGGGTACTCGGCTTCTGTGTTTGACCGAGTCTTGGATGCGAAAGGTGTATCGCATGTCGAATCAGAACATGTTTATTCCGAGAGTCTGGCCAGGTTTAGACTAGGACCGTATTATTATCGTCGTCCTACCGGGAGGAAATGAGTCTTTCATATACGAAACGTTTATCGTGTATGGTTCAGGGAAATGTTTATCCCGTGGACGTGCATTGATCATTCTTTCTATGTACATGGTGCTAGTGCGTGTCATTAACCGTGAGAGAGTATGTTACCATAATCGTGTGTTTGGATGGATGCCTATATGTTGACTCTTTGTGACTGATGGATGACTTGGCGTGGTTTATATGTCGAGTCTCTATGTTATCAAGTATATGCCACTAACGGTGAGATGTAAGCCCTAGTGAGTATATAGTTGCCTAAGGGTGTCTTCCCTGAGTCTGTCTATAATCTGATGTTTACAGTTTTGTACTTCATGCGCCTATATCTTAATATATTGAAATGCTTATTTATACTTCTCGTAATTCACACACACACACACACACACACACACATATATATATATATATATATATATATATATATATATATATATATATATATATAGAGCAAAGATCAATTGAGTCCACCTCATTCCTTAGAGTCCTTGAGTCCTCTTGTAGGCCATTGGATCTTGGGGGATGAATGGCTGAGATTTGTGCTCCCAAAAACTGATTAAGGGGTTAATTTCTCACTAATCCATAACCCTAATTCAATATATAAAATTTTCCACTCAACTACTTCTCTCTCATCCCTCATAATTTCATTTTTCCTTCTCTATCTAAAACCCAAATAAATCATTCTTACTTCCTTTCAAACCACAACCCAAATAAATCATTCTTCCTTCCTCACACCACAACCCGACCACCACTACCGCCTCCCACCACTACCGCCTCCCACCACCACTGCCGCCAACACCACCCAACAACCACCTTCTCCTCGCCACCACTCACCCACCACCGACGACGACCCTCAACCCACAAACTCCACAACAATAACCCACAACCACCCCACAAAATCCACAACAACAACCCACAAACTCCAGATCTGTCGGCTACACACCACCGCCGTCGCTACCACCACTTTCTTCTCCCTCCTTCTTCCCTCCTCTTCTCCTCTGCCGCCGACCTTCCCCCTGCTTCTCCTCCACCTCCTCCCGCCGGCCTCCTCCTCCCTCCAGTCGCGCCTCTCCCGCCGTTGTTGGCGGTAGCGGTTCTGTCCTCCGTCCGCCGAATAGCCACAACCTTACTTTCTCTTCTTTTTTTTTCGGTTCAGATCTACTATTGTGGGGTCTTTTTTGTGGTTGTTGTCGGTTCGTGGGTCGTGGGTAGTGTGTCGTGGGTTGCTGAAGGTGGTTGTGGGTGGTGAGGATGGGGGTGGCTGGTATTGCCTTTGTTCTCGTTTTTTTTTTTTTTTTAATTTCTATGTTGTTTTTTTTTTTTCCAGATCTGATAAAGGGGTCTCACATGTCAATGGCGTCTAGTAACACAAATATTTTATTAAAGTTACATACCTTATATATTAAAGTCACATATATAGTCTATTAAAGTAACACAAAATAGCCTTAAAAGTAACATTTTTTTTTCCTAGATCTGAAAAAGTTACACATTATCTATTAAAGTAAAACAAATTCTCTATTAAAGTTACCTATCTTATTTATTAAAGTCACATATATCGTCTATTAAAGTTACACATCTTTTTTTATTAAAGTTACACATTTTATTTATTAAAGTTACACATTTTATTTATTAAAGTTACACATTCTATTTATTAAAGTAACATAAATCATCTATTAAAGTAACACACAATATTTATTAAAGTAACACAAAATGACTTTAAAAAGTTACACTTGTTGATGTGTTGCTTTTTTAGTTTTTACTCTTGTTTTCATTTTTTTTTTGCTAAATCTACCTTTTTTGTGAGTGTGGGTTGGTTTGTGATGGTTGGATTACAGTTACATTCATAGAAGATTACAGTTACACTCATAAAGTATTACAGTTACATTCTTAGAGGACTACAGTTACACTCATAAAGTATTACAGTTACACTCATAAAGGACTACAGTTACACTCATAAATGACTACAGTTACACTCATAAATGACTACAGTTATATTCATAAAGGACTAAATTTGTACTAAATTACATAAATTCAACATGTAATAAAATTAAAAAAATTTCACTCAAAATGACCTAAAATAACTAAAGTTACACTCGTAAAATATTAGAGTTACACTCGTAAATCATCAAAGTTACACTTGTAAAATGTTAAAATTATATAAATTCAAATTTTTATATACAAAACCGTCTCAAAAAAATTAAAGTTACACTCGAAAATCAGCAAAGTTACACTCGTAGAATGTTAAAATTATATATATTCAAATTATTATAGAGAAAACCGTCTTCAAAATTTAAAGTTACGCTCGAAAATATTAAAGTTACACTCGAAAAGTATTAAAGTTACACTCGTAAGGTGTTAAAATTTTTTAAATTCAAATTTTTGTATACAAACCGTCTTACAAACTTAAAATTACACTCTAAAACATTAGAGTTACACTCGCAAGCATCAAAGTTACACTCATAAATCTCAGCAACTAAAAAGTGCTTAAAAGTGTTTAAAAAGTGATTAATGTAAGCTAGAGAGAGAAAGTTAATTAATTAGTGCATGGTAATTAATTAGTGATAAGTGTGTTTTTTAATCTCCCAAATCTCAGCCATCCATCTCCCTCATCCAATGGCTAGGATGAGGACTCAAGGACTCTAAGAAAATGGTTGACTCAATTGAACTAAGCTCTATATATATATATATATATATATATATATATATATATATATATATATATATATATATAGTAGGTCGGGAAAAATTCATCTGATATCCCAAATGTCGTGCAAGTCTTAGAGAAGACAAAGAAGCCCAAGTTCCGTGGATGGTTATCAAAAAAACCAGCTGATCTCTTTGTAAGTTATGCATTATTTTGTTAAGTGATTTATGTTTGTCATTTATATATTTAATTACATTAACTATTTAATTTAAATGACAATTACTAATTCTGAGCTTGTTTGTGATGCAGAATAAGATCATATCAAAGAAGTCTGAGCTTCAAAGTCAAGGAGTCGAAAACATCGACGATAATGAGATCTATTATGAGGAGACTGGATTTGACGAGAAAGGAAGATGCTACGGATGGGGACCAGCGGCGGATTATTTATTTGACCATCATAGGCACTTTGTTGCTACCTCAGCCCCGACTCAGTACACCCAAGGTTTGGCTACTAAGCTGTCAAAGGAGAATGCGGCACTTAGGCAAGAGCGCGACGAGCAAGCTCGAAGGATTGCAGCTATAGAAGAGTACTTGAGTCAGGTTGCAAGAAATTCTACTCACAGCTGCAGGACTGGAGGTTCTAACCAGGGTCGAGACGACTTTGATGATGATGGCGGCGATAATGCTAGGCCCCACCCATTCACCCCTTTCCCTCCATTCACTCCGTGTGGTTGAGAGATTAGTTAATTATTTTGAACTTAAAACATTTTATTTGTACGACTTTACTTTTATGATATAAAATCAAAACTTTGCTCATGCATGGTTTTTGTGTTACATTAGTAACTTTGTTGGACGCGTAACTGCTGGAAAACTTCTATTATTGCAGGTTTTTTTGTTGTTTTAACGTGTATAAGGGATGCAGGAAACAATTAATTCCTGGAATGTACAGGTTTTTTTGCGACGGAATTTCCGTCGCAAAAATTGACTGACTTACTGCCAAGTCAAAGGAGCAGTCAAATTTTGCGACGGAATTTTCGTCGGAAATGTTGACTTCCTCTTTGACTTGGCTGTACAGGTGGCAGTCAAGTCAAACAATAAGTCAAGGTTTGCGACGGAAATTCCGTCGCAAACCTTGACTTATTGTTTGACTTGACTGCCACCTGTAATCCGTCGCTATTTATGTTAGCGACGGATATCTCGTCGCAAATAACTTGCGACAGACAAATACGTCGCAAAAACTATTGTTTGCGACGAAAATCAGCGACGGGCACGATCCGTCGCAAAACTGTCTCTGGCGACGGAAATACCATGTTTTGCGACGGATTAATCCGTCGCAAAATGAGTTTTTCTTGTAGTGAACTTTTCATCAGAGACTTCAAAGGGAAAGCGGTTTTGGTCTCTCCTTCGTGGGAAAAAGAAGATTTGAAGAAAGCTTACTTAAATGTAATAGTTTAGATGGTGAATGTAATTGACATTTTAGTAGGTAGACTTAGTCTTAAACCCCTTGTGCTAAACTATGTGGTGTGAAACACTCTGTTTTATCTTAAATAGACAATTGTTTGTTTGTGTCCAATTTGGGTAATCGTGTTTGTGTTGGATGATAAGGCAGGCTCGATGTTGTATTTTTTTTTATAAAAACTGCTTGCATAGATACACCATTTGCATTGGTGTGTCTCCTTTAAGTAACACGCCATTAACAATGGCGTGTGTGGCTTTTGCCGTTTACAATAACTCCTTGAAGTTTTGGAAAATGTCACTGAAGAAACATGTCATTCACAATGGCGTTTATCTTGAAGTAAACACGTCATTGTGAATGGCGTGTCTAGTGTCTAGGGTATGTTAATCTGCAAAACTTTCTGTATGATGAGTGTTACATTTGGTTTGGATGAGAGGGAGTATCATTTTCCTCAACTTGTTGATTTTTGTGTATTCGTGTATTATCAACGTGGAACATCTATAAATGTAAGGGAGTATATCTTACTCCCTCTAAGTCACTATTTTGTTCCCTTTTTTTTGCACACGAATTAAGAAAATAAATTTGGGTCACACAAAATACATTACCCCCATATAATTAATTTTTTAGCACAGAACACTTACCATATAATGAAAGAGGGATACAAACCCGACTAACATGAAAAAGAAAATAGGGACAATACGCCGACTAAAAAGGAGTATATGTTTTTTTAATACAATACATCTTCCCAAAAACCTTTATAAAATAAATATGGTGAACTATTAATCTATGGAACTTTGTGCAGATTTGTTTTTCACCCGTTAAAAAGCACCTTCAACAACATAAAAATGAAGTATACCCATTTGGTTTTTATATTATGGATTGAAGCTAGTTTCTCATAAAGAAAACAAAACTAGAAAAACAACTATATTGGCAACATTTAACTACTAGTAATAATTACATCTAGAATTCTACATACAATGTACAGAAGAAGCACTAAGTCTTATGGTAGACGGGTCATAGTTAAAAACGAGTCAAGTATGATCAGTTTAACGATAAATCTAATCAATAATATTTGCTAAGCTATAATTGATTCTTTGTCACATGGTTACATTTATCATAAAACTAACCACATTTAACTCATCTGTAGCCGAAGATAATATTGATCGCCCTTGTACGAGAATTTGGGAAGAATAGAGAAATGAGATACTCAGTGCTGATAAGTGATAAACCAGTCTACTTCACAAATGAGTAGTATCCTTAAGATTCACGATTCTTTTTAGTGAACCACAAAAAGTTCTTCCTAGCATATACATTTGGGATTTTGGACCTACCACTCTACCATTTTCCACGTTTTGGAGTATAAAATAACCAAAACAGGTCATCATTAATTCTGAGTATTATTATTATTATTATTATTTTTTTTTTTTTTTTTTTTTAATTATAATATGCGCGCAGCTTTCATTAATATAAAATGAAAAGTTTACAATAAATTGGTGGGGAGCCGAGAGACAATCTGGGCCCCCACCCCCTTAGCTATAGAAAAACTAAGTCTAGTAAAGATATAAGCGGCCACCCGAGCCCCAGCATCCTGAGATAGCGAGAATTTCTGGATCCGCTTCAGCAAGTCAACAGCATCCGAACCCAACTCCCCAAGCGAAGAGAAAGAGAAGGGTAGGAAACCGTAACCAGCAGCCTCGCACAACTCCCTATACTTAGCACACTTGCGCTGCGCAGCATCAGTAACAACCCGTCCCGGCACAAAATCGGTCATCCCAGTCTGTGTCAAGGGAGAGGACCCAGTTAAATCAACACACACGTCACGTCCTCTGTCCCAAGAATAGAGCAGCAAATCCGCAGGACGAAGAGAGTCGCCCTGTCCGTCAACTAAACCGATATCCACCTCCTTTCCCGTAGAAATAACAGATCTATAGCAGATGTCGAATAAGGTGTCACGGACGAGGTTATGCCGATGCTTAACACCCACAGTGCCAGTACAAGAAACAGCGTGGTCCCCGTAAATATCATCAGCAAAAACCCGAGAGCAAGCAGGACAAGGCCTAGATACCACGAATAAAGGAACACCCAGACGATATCCTAGCACACTACGGTAAGTCCTCCCGTTCATAGTCTGACCCAACCCAGAGATAGGGACCGCACGCAACCAATCAGAGGAGTGGGTACCCTGCTGAGACTTCCATAACGCAAGTTGGCGCGGTGTCAAAGAGAAAACAGATTCTGCAGTAGCAGCAATCCTCGCAAAATATATATCTGTCAGTTTCTTCATAAGTTTGGGGGCAGCGATTTCACTAGGATCACGTAAAAAGGCAGAACATGTAGTCTCAGAGAACACCCGCAAGGCATCATCGAAAGTAGGACCAGCGTCCACAATACCAGAAGGCCGCAGAAGCTTAGCCTGCAAATCGGCAGACTGCAAACGGGACGCCAAAAAAGCATAGTGCAAAACATCCCCGGCAGCATAAACACCGAGCCCACCAAGATGAAAAGGGAAAGTGGCAAGGCGCCACTGCCAATCCCCAAAACCAGGTCCGGACGCGGTGACAATGCGTTCCAAGCTAGAACGAAGTGCTGCATCAAAGCGAAGATGGACAGACCCAAAAACTCTCGGCGAACAGGTACGGAGGGTAAAGTAGAGCTTAGATATACCCGTACAAGCTCTAAGCAGAAGCAACTCACATTGCGGGTCCTCAATCCTAGCAACTAAATCCATAAGCGCGATGGTCTTAGTCATTCTCTTCGCCACAAGCTCACTGCCAAAACTAGAGCAAGTACTGACAGGCCCACCCAAAACAGAAACACCACGCAAAGGCCGGGCAATGGAAGGAGGGAAAACACCAGGAAAACGACTCCGGGGATCCTCAGTAGGCCAAAAAACCTCAGTCTTAGCGACATTAAGATGGACACCAAACTGAGGGTCATCTGCCATAATCAAATCTAAAACCTTCCATTATTATTATTATTATTTGTAATCATATGCTCCACGCACTTCAACCAAACAATTAAATTTAAAACAACCCTTAATTATTAACCTTAATCCTCATATTTTCTTGTATATTTTTTTTATGAAAATGGGAAGCCATGGAAGCAGTAGAGAAAGTCCACTTCTTGATACTCATGATCATGATAATAATCAGCACAAATCTTGGACCAAGTTTGCTTTTTTCCTTATTGCATTGCTAGCCATAACAAGTGAGTTTTTCAATTTATGATTATTTTTTATTTCATCACATATAAACAACACTTTGTTTTATGATTATAGTTTGACTTTGGAGTTGTTGATAATCAATAACTACGATATCTAAGGTACAGTTTGATCATATTCTCGATACACCCTTTATTTCAATCATTTATTTACTTTTTATATTTTCTATCAGTACAAAAGTAAACTAATGATTGAGACGATAGAGTATTTTGTTAAATTACCCCTCTCGTTCCACCACTGATATGACCCTTACGAATAATGGGAAGGGATGGTAGTAATTATTTTTGAGTTAATTGTGATGTACATAGTTGTTTAATTAAGTCCAGATACATTAGTTGATCAGCCTAATTACGAATTGACTTTCTGGTAATCTGAAATATGAGAATCCAGGTGGAAGTTGAGAGTCAGGTGACAGTCTCCAATCTACACCTTTTAGTCTACTTGTATTGGAAACTCATCAAATCAACCTTATATGAAAGACTCAGTATGAGAGTCAAACGTCGCGGGGGCGGGGCGGAGCGGGTTGCTATCAGGTCGAGTCGATTTGGCTTTATCAGTAATGGGTTGATTGATTTTTGTGTTGAACCATTATCGGATCTCCTTGCTCTCGAGTTAGGACAACGTAATTTGGAAGATCATTGCTTAAATTATTTCTGCTCTCAAAATAATTTTAGTAGCAATTATGAATCTACGTACTTTGATTTAATATGAATCTACGTCTGTCATATTGCCTCATCGAAGTTGTATCAGACTATTAGAGTATTAGATGCAATTATGCATGAGTTGGCTAAAGAGTAAAGACTCCTACTCCTTGAAGATAAGCTCAGTTGTGAAAGGAATCTTGTACATTAACTATTCTTACTGTATATACTAGTATATCAATAAGTCTCAATCTGGAGCAACATGCCACATAGGTAGAGGTGGTAACCGGTTAGTTGGATCGGGTCATGTCGGGTCGGGTCAGCCTATCCTTTGTAGTTGTGTTGGGTTCGGGCCAGGTTATTTCGGGTCAAATGATATATCGGGTCATTTTGATCCATATTAAGCTTACTAATTGTCGGGTCATCAATTTAATCGGGACAATGTCGGGTTGGGCCTGGGTCAAGTTCGGGTTTCTAGTCATCGAGTTGTGTTAGGTCACGGGTCGTCATCGGGCCGGTTTTGGGTTACAATATTCTCAGGTTCTATCGTGTCACTCGGATCGAGTCAGACTTGCTAGTTCTAGACGTAAGTAGTAATAGGCAAAAACATTTGTCAGAATAATGAAATCCCCACCTTGAATTTCTACATTATCCCTTACTCTTGAAAACCATACCTTCAAGGCTTCAACCAATTTCTTTATTCTTCATTCTTTTCCGAGAAACCCATTGATCCTTGGGAAAGGAAATCGTGAAAAAAAAAAATCATTATTTTAGCGTCTAGAAATGAAACTCGTAGGAAATTGTTTTTCTCTGACTTTATACATATTTCTACATCTTCATATAGGCCTTGCCCTTACGAGCAGCCGGACAAGTTTAGCGCATGTCAAGTATAATGGGAAGGTACAAGTTTCTGACTCGGACATTGTGGAGTCAGAGGTTGGGGTTGTGGCTGCTGATGACGCGCGTTGCTCAGATGTTGGAGCGTCGATGCTGAGAATGGGCGGACATGCTGTTGATGCTGCTGTCGCAACAGCCCTGTGTGTCGGAGTGGTCAATTCTATGGCTAGTGGCCTTGGTGGTGGAGCTTTCATGGTTGTTCGGTCTGCATCAACTTCCCAAGTTCTTGCCTTTGATATGAGAGAAACTGCTCCGGCCGCTGCTTCTGAGGTTCAATACTACCACCACTAGCTTCCTTGTGAATTGTGATGTTTGTTGCTTGGACTCCAGTACAAGTATACTATATGGGGTACATGTCTAGGGGTTTGCCTCAGCTTATTTTTCTTGTTTTTGGCCTAAAATGAAGTCCAAGCGTCTCTGACAAAACTGACCTTTCCTGAACCAAACCCGACCCGACTAGAAGATGGCGAAATGACCCCACCAACAAGTCTACCTAAAACTGAACCGCACACTAACTGACCCAAGTCTCTAAATGAACTGAAAACAACGCACCTCTAATGACCTGACCTGTAATGGTCCATTCGAAACCTGACCCCAGTGACCTAGCTGGCTGGCTTCCAGCATTTGTAAGTTGTAACCACAAAACGATCCTGATTATAAAAGCCTAGTCATCTAACAAACATAAGACTCCCTATGAATGGCAAAGAGCACAGCATTACATAAGAACTATCTCTAATGACAGTAACAGAAACACACGAGTAAATGTGCATGAACTAGCAAAAAATGATGACAGTTTCTAATGACACTAACTATTGATGTTCATAACAAAACAGAACATGTACGAGAATGATCCCGATGCCAAAACTTTAGGTCCTTTGTCAATGGGTGTGCCTGGTGAGCTGGCAGGCCTACATGAAGCATGGAAAAAGTATGGGCGCCTTCCATGGCGAACTCTATTCCAACCTGCAATACATTATGCCAACAATGGCTACCAAATCTTTCCCTATCTAGCAACTTACTTGCAAAACTATGAAGACAAAATCATGGCCGACCCCGGCTTACGACATGTTTTCGCGCCAAATGGGAGAATGCTGAAGGTAGGAGAGACGTGCTATAACAAAAAGCTTGCACAAAGTCTAGAGACAATTGCTGAGCTAGGGCCACAAGCTTTCTATAATGGCTTAGTTGGTGAGAAGTTGGTGAAAGATGTGAGAGAGGCCGGAGGTATTCTAACAATGGAGGATCTCAGAAGCTACAAAGTTGAAGTGACCAACGCTATGGGAGTTGATGTTATGGGGTATAAGATTCTAGGGATGCCGCCTCCTTCCAGCGGAACCGTAGGACTAGCCATGGTAAGTTGTTTAAGTTTTGGTAACCTTCTAGTGGAAACTTCCCGATCTTCTTTATCTATGTTACTTAGACTCGACTGCAATAGTCAAATGCAGCCTGACAGATACAGCAATAGAGCTGCAGCCTGCGAGTGTCATATAGCTATTTTCACCTTTTGAAAATCTGATACAATCTACAACATGCTTTTTACATCTCTTTTTGTGAACAACTTAGATTTATAGTTTCTTTCATTTTTGGTGGAAAACAGATTGTTAACATTTTAAAGAACTATGGGAGCACAAAGGCACTTGAAGGATCTCTTGGCTTACATAGGCTGACTGAGGCTATAAAGCATATGTTAGCTATCAGAGTGAACTTGGGTGACCCTGCCTACGTTAATGTTTCTAAATATGTCTCCGAAATGACTTCGCCATCTTTTGCAGAAAAAATTTGGCACAAGATTTATGATAATACAACTTTCCCTCCTCAGTACTACCAGGGCAGGTATGCAAAGATTTTTCAGCTAAAGTAACTCGGGGCAACTAAACATGACAAAATCGACCAAATCTGATTGACTAGCCCTACAAAACCTGACTTCAGATGTGAGAAGACCTGATCTGATCCCAAAAATAACCCAAATTCAAATTACTCATCGGCCGACCCTAGAGTTAGTTAACACACAGAAAGCAACTAGACAATCTTGTCTTAAGTTGCGTAAATTTCACAGGTGGAGTCAGCAGCAAGACAATGGAACTAGCCATTTCTGCATTGTTGACGCAGAGAGAAATGCGGTGTCATTAACGACAACGGTGAACTTTCCTTTTGGAGGAAAGGTGCTATCTCCTTCCACGGGTATTGTGCTCAACAACGAAATGGATGATTTCTCAACCCCAACCGAAGTATCACCAGACAAGCTTCCCCCGTCTCCTGCAAATTTCATACAACCCGGTAAAAGGCCCTTGTCGGCCATGACTCCCCTCATTGTTCTAAAGGTACAGGTCTCAGTGAACATTGTGGAAGGAGCCTCACTCCCATTTCCTAGAAAGAACTTTGATCATATCTTTCTTTTTGTGTATTGTCAGGATGGACAGTTGGCTGGGGTGATTGGTGGTAGTGGTGGATCAAACATAATTGCAGCAGTAGCTCAGGTTTTCATCAATCACTTTGTTCTAGGAATGAATCCTCTTGCAGCAGTTCAGAGTCCAAGAGTATATCCCAAGGTTTCCAGACTTCTTTTAATGTTACTTCTTTCTATCACTATGTTTTTTGCCTATTTTTCCCTAGCTATTATTAGAACTAGCCGATCAAGCCGGTTGGACAGGTTAAGTTTGGATCGGGCCAAATTACAGGTTGTTAAAATATGGGGAAAGAAAATATGCGAGTAGTAATTTAAGTGGTCGAGCTAAGGTTTGAGTAGGTCTAGGCCCTGAAGTCAGAAACAACTCAGATCATTTGCCATAACGCCCATAACTACTGAATAAACACTTCGTACAATTAGATTTACCCAACATAATAAAAATGCAGAACACTAGTACTTGCAGCTTTTGACAAGATCAAAATTTGATGTTATGCAGCTAATGCCAAACGTCGTAAACTATGAGAATTTGACAGTGATAGACGGGGAGCATATAGAGCTTCCCGAAGCGAGGAGGGCTTTCCTGGAAAAGAGGGGTCACCAACTGAAGTCGGTGGGAGTTCAAGCAATTTGTCAGCTTATTGTTCAAACGTTTGGAAATTCAATTGATCTGGGCAGGAAAAATGGGAGGAAACCAGTTGGGAATGTAAATCTTGGAACTCTAACTGCGGTATCTGATCCCAGGAAAGACGGGAGGCCTGCAGCCGTGTAAGATTGCAGTTTTCCATCCATTTAGGCACCTCTAGTTGGCAGATAACTCTCGTTGATGTAAGGTATTTTTTGGGTGCTAAGTCAATTCTAAAATGGCATTCTTGTAACATAACCAAGTCAATTATATAGCATAATTACCAGCAGTACAATAAACGGGATGTCTTTATATCATAAATCTTATGTTTCTACGAATCTCATAATGGACCATCAATTCTGAAACAAAAGATTAGGTGACATTCTTGGTTCTTTCAACTGAAAAAGACAGAAGAATGATTGTTGTATAGACTAGCAAAAACAAGAGAAGACATTACGACGAGGGATAAGGATATCAGAACTGGACTACCCTCAGATCATTCACGCCGGGATGCTGTAAAAATCAGTTACAGCCTTACCACGCTATTGGGTCATTGCATCCTAATTTAGGTTTTTGCGCCGTAAATGTAGCTCATACAGTCCAGTCAGTTGCAAATTGTGAGACTCTGGCGCCCAAAATCATAATACCATGTTTTACGCCCTGGTACTGGATCCTCTTTAAATCCTTCCCCCCATGCTAGATTCATACCTGATGATTGTTGGCCAAGGAGTACCCAAGGGGTAGAACGAGAACGAAGTGGTTTCTGGGAAAGGAACCAAGACTTTTTCTAGCTAATAAGGTATACTTCATATTATCCATTGTTATAAATCCTAGACGATTGGGAAAAGGAAATCTTACAAAAAATCTGCGCTAATCAGCTAAACCACCAGGTGGAAATCTTCCTCACAATTATCCAGAACCAAGTGCTGAACACATTTTATGACTAATTTACATCAATAGTAAACTTTCAGCAATTACACAATCGAGTTTCACACAAGTAATTTAATCAAAGTCCAACTCAGAAAGATACAACAATGCAAACGAGAATTTAAAAATTGAACAGTGCCCCTAAATAGTACCTCCTGTGAGCTACATGCTCAAGACGCCTTATCCATTAATTGTATAGGAGCCAAAATATTGGACTTGTTGGTCTCGACAATACATCCATTCATCACCATCTCTTCTAGCATAAAATGAGCTTTCTCAAGATGAAACATGATGTCCAGCTCACACTACAATATTATTATCACAAATAAGAAAGGAGACAAACAGAGTGACAGAGTGAACAAAGGTTAAATATAAGTACAGCTTTTAAGCTCACCACATTGCCAAAGTGACGGTCCATGGTTTCTACCAACAAATGGATGAACTCCAGAATGGCCAGCTCATTCTGCAACGTTTAAGAGAGCAACGGAGATTACTGAATACTACTGATGAAGTGTCGAATAGGATAATGATTGTTACGTGAAGACATAATCCTAGATTCCCAGCACCAGAAGACTATAAGAACATTACAACTAATAATATTGTGCAAGGAAGTTTTATGAAGCACTAATGTTTCAATGCAAGACATCTAACTCTGACAAGTCTAGACACCTACGGTGACCCTTTGCCTGGCAGCAGTATGTAAAAAAAAGGACAAATAACAAAACCTTCGCTAATGCAGTTGCGTTTTAGTAATGACAACAGCTGTTAGACTTCAGATTAAGATTACCTAACACCCGGGTGTATGTTCATGAATTCCAAGGAAAAGCTTACATGTTACACTATCTTTCAACAGAAGATTTATCTTACAGCAGCCAGTTTCTCATACTATGTTATCATTAACTAAAAATATGAGCAAGGAAGAGAGGACTACATTGCAAGCAATGAGAGTGAAACTTCAATACAAAAGCAAGGATAACATAAAACATATTACGATAGAAACAATAATATAACCCAAACGCCAAGGCCCAGGCCAAGGAAGGGTGCCGGTCTGTTGGTTGTATGCATCCTTACCCCTATCTTATGAAGGCGAAGAAGATGTTTGTAGATAACCCATAATAAAAATTGAGACAAAGATTGCATTGAGTGGGTCCCACTAACTTAGTAACATAAACAAAGCTAATTTCGTGCGTCATAATGTTTTATTCCATCGTATTCTAGAAACAAAGAGCATTGTATCTTTGGCTCCATTAAATATGGAAATAGACTAAGTCCATTACTAAATAAATCCTATGTTTCAAAATCCTCCACCCAAAACCTACAAAATGAGGCTAATTGGGTGAAATAGAGGGGGTAAAACTTATCAACATGTTATACTTAATCTGTCTCACAATGTTTCTCCCAATTCTTTTGGGCCCAAAAATTAAACTTTTCCACTTCAACCTTACATCACACAAAACTCAATACCACTCTACAACTGTCTGCTACAGTAATTTGCAACTCTACCACCTTAACCCACCACACCTCTTCCACAAGACCCACGCCCCCACAACCACTGACAATCCCCGTGACAACGTACAAACCACAACCTTGACCCATTTCATACAACCCTGAGACACACAATCGAAACCCACCCACAACACCAACCCGCATAGCCAATGCAGACAGACATACAAAATTGAAGATACACCAAACCATTACGTGGAGTCTGCTTTTTTAAAGCAGTCCAACAGATCCAGAACGGCAATGAAAAAATGCATATGGATGGCTCATGCGCACAAGCTATGTACAATATAAAGAAATTGCCAAAAGGAACATGATCCACTTTGAGAATTACATCTTCATATATAACAAAGGGCTATAGAGAAATTTAAAGGAGCTATGTACGCACCTCGTCATTGTCAACTCCAACCAGGAAAAATAGAGATGCATAGCGCCTGTAGACAACCTTGTAGTTCCGATGCTCCACGAATGAACACTGTTGGGGAAATAAATGGAAAAAAAAAAAGCAGGTTCTGATGAGTAACTAATATAGCCTCTAACTAACGTTAATGAGCGTTCTGAAATATATTTTGTTGTAATTTCCATAAGAATTGCAATTAATTTACACCAATATCTCAGGTAAACAGTAACAAGAACTAAGCTTGAAATAACACAAATTTGAGCTCTTCCAAACAGACGCCCCGAAAACTGATTTACGAAACAGGAAGTGCCAAGAAAGACAACCACCAAGCTTTCAAAATTGAACCTTTCAAGCTACTTCATCAAACTCAAAGCATAATACCCACCTTATACAAAGTAAACCGTTCCCCATCAACACAAAACAGAACATAACAACCTCCAGTACCTAAAGTAAAAACCCTAAATACCCACAGAAATACAGGCAATAGAAATACAACACATGATGAGCGAGCAACGATCTGATTGACGACAAAATGTCAACAATCCAGCAAAATCAGCATTTTCATGCAGAAAAATCAGATAAATTTAGCTCAATCAAGAGTGACGCTAATAATCTCAATCGTAGAATACATCGTCGATTGCTTAACAATGCACATACCGACAACAAATTATTGCCAAACTCTCCAACCCATTGCGGAAAAACAATAACTTTCACAGAATTCAGTTCAGGCAAGAGTGGCAAACCATCATAGTATCATACTAAACCCCCAAAAGAACACCAATGACTCAAATTCACACCAACCAAGATGGCGATTTGACTAGCAATTATCAAAATTGATGACAAATTCTCCACCCCATTGCAGTAAAATTATAGCTCCCACAAAAAAAATTCACCCCAAAAGATTGTAGAAAAGTATCATTCATGATCCAAATTGACACCTTCCAAGCACTAGCTAAAACTAGCAAAGGCAGACACCCCAACAATTGAAAATTTTGAAATATTTAGTTACAATCTCCGATTTCCTATCTAAATTACTCCATTACTTGCTAAAATTTTCCGATCTATGTATTCGCCCTCCTAAGTTCAAATCCTGGTTCCGCCACTACAACCCCAGATAAAAATTGATGGTAATACTGAAACCCACTACAGAAAAGAGTTGAATTACAGAAAAATAATTAAGGTAAAATAGAGAAAAGATAGAAACTTTGAGAGTAATAGAGTACCTGCTGATCACTACGAGCAAGGCATTTACGAACGATTTCACCTTCAAGAGCACGACGTTGATCAATAGTAAGGTATTCATAATACTGGGCTAATCTTGTTTGCCCTTGTTTGTTCACCATTAATACAAATCTTATTGTCATTCTTCTCAATTTCTCTGCTTCTGATCCTTTAATTGGTTAAAGAAGATGGGGATGGAAGACTCGAACCCAGAAGAATGCAAAAAATATACTATGTACTATTCCGTAATAACGATCTCAATATCTGATTTACCGAATATGTTTAGGAGTGTTTGTTGATACTTGGTTGGACCCGACCAGACCGATCTCTCTTGACCGGAAATCAAATAAGGGTTTTATATGGGACCGAAAACTTGACCATATTAATATTGGTCCAGTCTGGTTTGGACCACAAAAACGCATGGACCTGTTTGAACCAGATTAAATTGACCAAATTTGATTGTTACAGATGTAAACCTTAAGAGGTTCGTAACGATTAAAATAAACAATATTATATTTTTAATAGGTTTAATTACATAATTAAATATATCTTATAATACTGGTAAACGAAGTAGGACATAAAATCATTAATGTTATAAATTTAAAGATTCTTATGTCTTATAAGTTCGGTTTATGGTTCGATCTGCGGTCTATTCGGCTTAGTCCAGAACCAGGCAGAAGACCAAAGTAGAGTAAACAGGTGAATACTGAACCGTGGACTAGGTAGCACGGACACTCCTCCTAACTAGCCGTCCCGTGTCGGACACACGGACACCTATAAATAAGGAACGAGAGGTTGAAAGACTAAAATAGATTAATTAGAAGATGAGTTGGGTGAGAAATGAGAATAAATTGTAGTCAAAGTCAAATTTTACCTTCAATTATTTACATTTAATATCAAATACCAATATAAAAATAAATTCGTACGTTATTTATAACTATAAAATATATATTTTATTAAATTTAAATGACGTGTCCCGTGTCCTAAATTTCACGAGATGCCGTATCACGTGTCCGTTTCCGTGTCCGTGTCCGTTTTCGTGCTACCTAGACCGTGGATTGGGCTAAATAAATATATGGTCCGGACCAAATGGTCTGGTCCGGTCTGGTCTTTGGTCCGGACCACTGAGTGAACACCCCATAGATGTCTTAGTCTGATTAAGACACAGGTATTGTGGTCCTCGGTTCGAATTCTCCCTTCTATATATTGTAATGCGGCTAAATGAGTGCTTCGTTAGACATAGAAAATGATATGACTCCTAAACTTTTTTTTTCCTTAATGCTTCAGAAATAATTGCAGTGTAGTGAATGGGTTAATTAGTAGTATTTTGATTGTTTTTCGTCAGATCTGAAGGTAAAGTCGTTACCTCATGTATGTGACATTGTGACTTAAGTTTTTTGACGAAGTGTGTGTATCATTTGGTTTAATTAGGATTTAAGTTGTTAAGATCATTAAGGTGATAAAACTCTCTTACATAGTCATAACAACCTTACCACGGTAATTTTAATTAATAATCTGTATTTTTTGAAATTTGATTCTTAATTATCATTTTTTCGAGGTTTATTCACCGATTTTGATTGGGTTTGGCAGCTTGTGTTGGGAAGGAAACGTGTTCAATGGACGATATTGAAGGTTCGTTTGATGATGTTCCTAGATCCTAACTGTTCTAATAATGCATTAACGCTATACGACTTAATTTCGACTTGTAGTAGAAATCGTTTGCTGATTGAAGTTGTGCGTAACCAAAATGCCAGGAGTTTAGTACTGTATATTTAGTTTAGTCCATTTCTGTTATTTGTTGCATCACATGTCGAAACCTCATTATCTACACACATGTTACTATCAACTTAGGTAAACACAGCTGAGAATATCTTGTAAATCATAGCATAGCAAGGTTATTACTTATTAATGTGTGTTCTTAGTACAAAAACCGTTGCTCATTTAACTAATTCAAATTTACCCCAGTGAATAATTTACCGATGTTAGCGTACATTATTTCAAACACATGAACATTTAACTCTCCATATTTACAAATGTTGTAATGGCTAAACTTCAAAAAGCCAGTAATAGAAGTTGCACACATCTAAATATCTGATTATTAATCCTTTTCAGCTTGAGGTAAACAGTGATAACAAGCAGAAGCTCAGAAGGCAACACTTTCAGATGCCGTTGGACGGTCCATTGGACACGGAGTTCGGATGATCAGTGTGATCTGCTTGGACCGGCGAAGAGGTGGATAATTGTGTTTCATCACCTTGTTTGGCAACTACCTGAGGAATGCACTCATTCCCGTCACTCGTATTCTGCTCGTTAGTAGAAGTCTCGGGTGGAGGCGTTCCTTCCTTGGGATTCATGAAGCTTGGCTGATTGGTCGATGATAAGAGCCGGGCCCACATACGGTCCGTTATCACGACCTTGTTCGCTCGCTCGGTAATGCGCTGCATTGCATCCAAGTAACCCACATTAAATAAGTATGAAGTATCTACCAAATACACCCTCAGTTCCGTAAAGATAGATCACTTTTCTACTTTAGTTTGTCCCAAAGTGAGCGATCACTTATTAGGTTAGAGTAGAGCTGGGAAACAGGGTATTTAGATCGCATTGGGTTGTGTGCCCTATGTGCTGTCACTGGTAGACTTCGTGTACCTTACCTAACCTGAATAACACGACCAGACCCGATGTGTACCTAAAAGGAACAACCCAAGTTGACCTGACACGATCCAACACACGACCCTAACCCAAATGCAAACAAGACTCGAACCCAAATGCAAACAAGACCTAAAGTGACTCAACCCAAATGACGAATTTGCCAGGTCCAGATTCATCTGGTTGTATTGGGGACAATTAAGATTAAAGACAACTCGCAAGAATCAATACTGATCAAGATAGCAACATACATAGAAAGGTATGTAGCACTGCCTGCCATTGACAGGTCCGACAGTAAACCCCGTGTAGCCTGCCATAGCCCCATGAATTGCACTTTGAGAAAGAATGGTGCAGTAAACATTATCTGATGCATTTGCAGGAACAGCTCGAATCATATATGTAGGGTCTGATGCATAAAATTACGGCAGAATATCAATTAGTCGCTCATAACCCAGCATTTAGTGTAAAATACATATGAAGCTGAAAAGTCTTTACACACCTATGTATTTGAGAGTTATTTTCATCTTATCTGTTTTTGCAAAGTGTTCCTGAAACAATAGGACAGATTACAATCAACTTAAGTGTGAACTAGGAAGTCATTGCCAAAGAGGGAGGGCAAAAATGTCTTTTTAGAAGTCCGTACCTTGATCATGTGAGACATCCACAGGCCAACATCTTTGAAGACCTTGTTTCCAGAAGCATCTCTTTCTTCCAACGTCTCACCTGCACCTTCAGCTATGACGATAACCATGTGTCCGTTCTCTCTAAGTCGTGTCTCAATGAACTCAAACATCCCGCCTGGTCCTTCTAGATAGAAGGGTGACTCGGGGATCAGGCAACAGTCAACATCTCTGCTGGCCAGGGTCGCATACATCGCAATGAATCCTGACAAGCAAACCATGTACGTCAAGAAAACAGAAAAGCAAGTGAGCCAAAAAAAAGTTTTGTTTATGGCGGATTTAGAGCCCACGTCATAAATACCAAGGGCGGATACATGTTGTAGGATCAGGAATCCCAAGACACTGTATAGCTAGATTTTTCGTTATGCATTTTTCCCGTATAAATATATAATGCTAGAAACAATAGAAAAGCCATGTCTAATAATATGCTTCAGAATTTTAAGAAGTCCCTAAAAAGATAACTTTTTTTATTCGCCACTGATGAATATCACCCCTTAATGACTTTACCAAGTATAATCCTCGAGCTTATTAACACCACAGCACAGAATTCCTTGGTTGAGCTATAGCAATATATTATTCAAAGAGCGCCATCCAACTTATCATTTTCTTGGCTACTCTACGATCAGATCCGGCATCTATAAAGTCATTTATGAAGTAATGGTTGAAACTTGAAAGTATCAGATGTTTAATTAAAAGCCAGAGACTTACCACTGTCACGACCCATTAACTTAACAAGACCGATTCCATTCTCAACACTTTCAGCTTCAACATGAGCTGCATTTATAGCACGTTGTGCCTCCTCTACCGCAGTGTCAAACCCAAATGATTTATCAATAACCTAATCAACAAAATAAAGCATCAGATAAAGGAACTTGGGATATCGACATCACGGAAGAATTAAGGTAAAAAATGAAGAGCAATACCGGAATGTCGTTGTCAATTGTCTTTGGAATTCCAACAACTGAACACTTGAGTCCTCGGTTCCTAATTTCCTGATGAAAGATGAAATTAGACAACATTAACACACTCCCAAATTTAGCATACTCACATTATAATAATGATTTATTGATTTACGACTACTAGACAAATAAATTGTCACAACCCATAATTTTCCAATTTGAAAAATACATTACCTGATATATAACCGATGCACCCTTTTGTGTACCATCACCTCCAATAATGTACACCTGAGACAGGATAAACATGATTTTAACACATTAGAATCAAAATGCACATTTCAGCTAGATCATTAAGTCCTTGAATCCGTGATCTAGGTTTGATACCCTTTGGCACCATAACTGCCCTTGTGGGTCCCTTTACACCAAGAAAAAAAAGAGCCACCAAAAAGGATGCCATTATCCAATGTACAATATAGCCAAAAAACAGATCACCAAAAGTTATTACGAGTAGCTAGTTCATGTTACCTGATTGATTCCCCGATCCTGAATGCTATCGACAATCTTTGAAAGCACATATCCACCTCTTGATGTGCCAAGGATAGTTCCACCCCGTTTGTGGATATGGTCAACTATTTTGGGTGTCAATGTAACAGTATTTCGCGAATAGAAGCCTTTGTACCCTCCCTGAAAGCCCAAACGCACCCATAACTACATCAGTTCTATAGTTCCATGATAAAATAATCACAAAAACATAGATAAGATGGTCATAATCGTGAGACGAATCAATTAAGCATTTGAATAAATGAGGAATACATCCGGATTTTAGTTGGTCTGACTTGTGAGACCATCTCAGACAAGCCTCATTGAAACATAATTACCAACAATACGGCAAAGATGCAACATCGTGTAGACTTACATCAATCCCAATGATTCTCTTAACACCGTACATGTAATCCAAGCCACAAACTATTTCCCTGATCACGGTATTGAGCCCCGGGCAAAGACCTCCACATGTAACAATACAAGCTGTAACTTCATCTGGCTCAAAGTACACCTAAAACATGATTTAGTGAACATAGTCAATTACCATGCACCTCATGAAACCTAGAGAGCTTGATAAAGCATAGACAATAATTACCCTTTGACGGGGACCTTGTCGTCGAAAATGGTTTCCCCTTGGACCATTTTTATGCTGAACAGGCTGCAAAAATCAGACAATTAAGTAATTAACAAACTCAAACTCAATTTCTTAACATCACACTCATTAACTACTTGATGTCTACAATAAATCCAACATATATTCATTTAGCAGTTTTGCACAAAGTCAAAGGCTTGAATAAACTAACCCTTTGCACAACAGTGTCATCATCATCCACAAAATATTGCCTGAACACAAAAGATTTAACATTTATTATAATTAAAGCATTAATCAATACCATAATAGAATACTAACTACAAATATTTACAAAAGTTGATATAATACTTTTTTTTTTATTAAAAAAAAAAACATTTTGATGATAAAATTCCAATTTTGCCCTTACTTGACCACTGAATATGAAGGATTGTCTTGTAATGGATTAGTGTAAGTCTGCAAATCAAAGAAAAAACACAAAATTAAACAAAATTAATAGATACCCAACTCAAGTTAATCTAAAATTTGACCAATTAATACAAATTTAATGCATAAAAAATAAAACCCAAAATCACCAACACCAAAAAAACAGAGAATACCAACTTCAACCATAATTATATAATCAAGTAACTAAAAAATAAAAATAAAAACCCAAGTAAAAAAAAAAAGAAATAGAAGTTAATTACAGGAAGGTTAGAGAGATAATCATTGAAGTGCGGAACATCATCAAGAACATAACCAGCATCACCAGTAATGATCTTTGGCTCCATTGATGAACTTAACTATGTTGATGAGTTAATAATAAAAATGCTGGAATCGTATCAAATAAATATATGTATATTTTCAGGGATTATTATTATTATTATTGGTATGAAAATGATGGACTGATTAGTTGGTTGATTTTTATAGGATTATATATTATATATAATATTAATGTGAGCGTATTGAATTAGTAACTAATAAATTTTGATGGTTTTATTGTGACGGAAGAAAGCAAGCACAAAGTTTTTGATCTTTCGTTTTTGTCAAGACTTCCCTTTTTTTTATTTTAGTTTTATTAAGTCACTAGGCCGACCACCCCACATGATAATGAAAATTAGGGAATAGGATTATTTAAGGTTATATTATTATTATTATTAATAGGAGAATATTTTACATTAGCAACTCTTATTAAAGATCCGTATAACCATTTCAATGAAAACGGATTGGGTTATTTCTTCCAAAAAGATAAGTGTGAATTCACTTGATTTTCAACTCGCCCTATCACTTGTCTCTTTGTGAGAATCAACTCGGCCCTTTTTCATTGAATATAGATATGTTCATTTTCAATAAGAATTTATGTTTCACAATAATTGAATTTATGCGAGATCAAAGATCAATTCAGCCAGGTGTCTTGGGCTAAAGTTCTTAAAGATGCTTTAAGTGAGATGTATTCTCCTTTCCACCACTAAACTAATCATTCGAGATGATTAGCTCTAAGAGAACTTGAATTTAAAAATTGTTAACATTATATCATACAAGTATCTTTTTTTTATAAATCTTAGGTACCTCATATATTGTACGGAGTATGAAGTAAAAAAAAGGTTATATGACAAAAAATTTAATGGTCTATGGTCGTGGCAAATTCCCACTATCTTTAAATTAAATAAATAGATTATATTAATGCCGAATTGCATTGAATTATTCTGTAAAAATTATTTAAGAACACGTTAATAAAATTTTAAATAATTCTTATTTGACAATTATAAATTAGTGATCTTAATTTATAAATGCAATTATTCCGTATATAATTATAAAGTAAGAAAAATGGGTGAATTAATTGTCTTGTGGGAGAATATTAGTATGCTAAATAGTGGTGTCTTGTTAGACAAGAGAGGGTAAAAGAAAGGTACTCTATAATACTCCCTCCAATCCAATCTAAACTACCCACACCCTTTTGCACAAGTTTTAAGAAAATTATTATTGGTGAGGGTAGTATGGGAAAAGAATGAGAGAGGTAGTACATAAATTAGGTGAGGTATGTTATAAGAATGACAATTTTTTTAAATATATGTATGTTATAAGAATAGAGTTGTCCTAATTTTACTCATTTATGGTATGAGTAGTTTAGATTGGATTGTTCTAAAATGGAAGGTGTGTAGTTTGGAATCTTGGATTGGATTGGAGTGAGTATAACACAATGTATAATACGGAGTATAACACAATATACATATGAATATCAATTAAAAAATATAAAAAAGAAATTGGCAAGTTTCTAGAATTCATCCAGTGACATATGGCGGCATCTGTAAACATTGAGACGGAATATACTAGGCGAATGTGGAACACGGTTAGACCATCTCCAACCATAAATTTTTCTCTTCCTCATCCCACTCTCTCTCATCACTTCTTACTCATCCACCTCATTATTCCTCAACTTTTCAATTAACAACCAAATTACTCGTACAACAATGATTTATACTTATTCCTCATCTCACTCTCTTTCATCATTTTATCTTTCTTACTTTAATATACCCCACACAATTTTTTATATTAAAAACTTATTAAAGTAATTTACTCGGGTTTTCTAGACGGTAATTTTTCGATAATTTTTTTTTTTAAGTAAGACGTTATTAAAGTAACTATTGACCGAGACGGAGGGAATATTTTTTTTTTTTTTTAAAGTAATGCTTAAAAAAAATTTATAACATTATTTTTGTTAAAATGAGAATTTGTGTTAAAAAAACGACATCTAAGAAAGATAAAAAAAAACAAAGTAGGAAGAGAAGGTGAAGTGTGAGGATATATGTCAATATAACTATCTATTTGTTTAGAAAAAAAATTAGGAATTATGACGTAATTATTTTTGTTAAAAAAAATGTTATAATTTAATTATTATGAAAAATTAAAAGTTATAGATGGAAAATTAAATACATGTGTACTCCGTAGTATTTATTAAGCAAAAGTGTAAGTATGAGCAAAAGAAGAGCATCTTTAAAAGTGTGGGTCCCTTTTACATGCATTGTTTTGTTCCTTCAAATATTGAGCAGCATCCTCTTCCTTGCATTGACGCTCAAGACAAATTATTGTTGGAAGTCTCTTCCTCACATTAATTGTTATTCCTCAGTTTTTTGGGCAATGCACCCCACGCTGTTGGAGGTGCTCTTAGAAACTTAGGGGTTGTTTGGTTGCATGTAGGAAATGCACTTCCATAGGAATTTTCACTTCACATGATTTTACATTTCATGTGAATTAGAAAAACTTGTTTGGTTGCATGTAGGAACTCTAATTCCATAGGAATTCCCACTTACCTAGGGGGGCCTAGGTAAGCAACTTCCTCCATTTTGGAGGAATTGGAATTCATGGGAAGTCTCAATTCATGTGAATTGTGTCAACCAAACAACTCACCATTTTTACAATTCACATGAATTAGAGTTCCTATGTTATTTAAGGGGGAACCAAACAACCCCTTAGAATGTTAGTTGAGTTTTGGGTCTTCAAGTAGAATATTAGTACTAGCTTAAACGTGTGTCCGTGTAAACGGTCTGACTTCTGGTTTGTTCTTTTCTACACTTCTTCTCTTTATGTTCTGATGATGAGTTAAAATATAACCGGTTACTAGGCAATTCGTAAACATCATTTTAAGTAGATCCGGTAAAAGTAACCCGACCAGAGACCCGAAATTGACCCAAAATTCAACACCCGAATGTAATCCGAAACCCGACCCGACCCGAACATGACCCTAGCTTTCTTAATCTGTAACTGACCCGACCCGAAAATAACCCGATGCAAAACCACTCAACTCGAAAATGGCCCGACAAAACATAATTTTAATTGAACCGAAAAGACTTAAAATGGTCATTTGTCTCTTGTTCTTTACTCGAAAATGACCCGACCCAAAAATAACCCGACCCGGTTGACCCGAAACGGCCCCGACAACAAACCTGAAACTCGAAATGACCCGACCGGACCCGAATTAACCCGAAATCAATGAGATGCCCGAACTGGACCGACCCGAACCCGATCTGATGGACCCGTTTGCCATGTCTAATTTTAAGCCTTCAATGAGGTCGGTGGTCTGCCCAGACCTTAAAATGAGTAAGGTATACCCTTAACCTAAACATTTTGTACTAAGAAAAAAAAAACAAATAGATGGTCTCACTATCATTGGGAAAAAATAAAATACTTCCTCCAATTTATGTTTATTGGGTGCTGCTAGCCTGCTAGAGATCGTCGAAACATTAGTAATTATTGACGATTTTTTTTAATGAACTACCAGCTTTGCATCCCCATTATTCTAAAAAAAAAGTCTATTCAATTAGTTTTTCCTCCAAAATACACTCACTAAATAAGGAAACAAAATGAATGAGTTATCTTATTATGATAAATCTTTTACTAAGATATAATATTTTTAAATTATAAACTTTTCATGAAATTAAAACTGTAATATTTTCATTAAAAATGAAACAAACGATAATATCTTCAGTAAAATATAACTATAATCCGTTTAAAACAAAATTATAAACTATTATTACTAGCTTTATAAACACAAAATGGTAAACTAGTTTGTGAAATTTATAAAATGATACAATTTAATATCATCAGTTGTTTGATTAGTTTTGTGTTTTCTTGCAATTATTTGTCTCAAATCAAAATGTGATTAGAATGAGAATTATGAAAAATAAATTATTGGGTTTTTCTACATGGTACCCCTGTATTTTTCCGAATTCTACATGGTACACCTCGGTTTTTCAAAATCTACATGATACCCCTAAAGTTAATGAAAACCTCTCAAAATACCCATAATGTACTAATCTGTCTTTTTTAAACGTTTATATTATGCACTTTTCATTGATCTTTTGACAATAATTTTGCATGTCGTTATCATAAATATCCTTTAGACAATCATAAACATATTTTCTTTGTAAAAATTAACCGTTTTAAAACTCAATTTTTAGTAGTTTACTAAGTATAGGGCTATCAGTGATAATTTTAAAAACTAAGGGGTACCGCGTAGAATTCGAAAAAACACAGGGGTACCATGTAGAAAAACCCCAAAGTATTTTTCATTTAAAATATATAAATATAATACATCGAAAAATACTTTCTATATATATCGTGCATTGCACATGGTCTATACTAATCTCTCTTATACTAAAAGAATAAGTCTTTTCAATAATTTTTCCTCCAAAATGCAAGCACTAAATAAGGAACAAAATAAAGAGTTATGTTATTAAGATATAATATTTTCATTAAATTATAACTTTTCATTTAACTAAAACTATAGTCTTTTCATTATAATAATCTAAACGATTATCTTTTCATTAAACTATAAATTATACTCCTTGTTATTATAGCTTTATAAAAAAACAATAGTTAAAACTAAAAATTTATAAAATAAAATATTTGATTCATGGTAAAAAAAACGTTATTATTAAAATATCAATTCGATATCATTAGCTATTTAATTAAGAGTAAAAAATCTAAAAAATTAATTATTTTTCATTTAAAATTTATAAGTGTAATACACTAAAAAGTAACCTCTATATATATATACCGTGTATTGCACGAGATCTATATTAGTTCAAAGTAAATAAATGGCACCCAATTAAGAGGAAGCTTTCAACATGGCGCGTTATTGTTGGTGAGAAATGTTGACCTATCAACTCATCAAGGTGACTCTTGTAATCTAGGAAGAACACATTTTTTAAAATCATTCTTAAATTACTTTTCTTTCCTGAGTATATAAACATTATCCTGATAATACTAAAAGAATAAGTTTATCTAATAATTAAATAAGGAAACAAATTAAAAAGTTATCTCATTAAGATATACTCTCTCTGTCCCGGTCAATTGTTGTCCTTTCATTTTGGCACAAAGACCAATCCCCCTATAACTAAAAGAGTAAGTCACTAAGGATATTTTCCCGCTCAAATTTCACAACTTGGGTTTGGGCCTTTATTAGTTATAATCATTGGCGGCTGGTTAACATCGACGACGTTTTAGGAAACATCGACGACGTTTTCATTAAGAAAGACGAAATTGCCCTTATTCACTTATACCCTCTACCTCTCTTCTCTTTCTCTTCTCTAATTCTCCTAAAATCAAAAACAAGTAAATTGGACTAAAAAAATTAAAATCTTACCACAACAACAATTTTACTAAATCCAACAACACCAATTTCCCTAAATCGATTATCATAGCGGACGAACACTCTTCGGTATGTTCACATATTAATCAAATTTTACGTTTGTCAAATTTTTTTCCCGGAATCCGTTAATTGTTTGTTTATACTTATCTAACTTAATTGATTTACGTAACGTCTTAGTTAGTTAAAATTCAATTGCGGTTTTTTCAAAAATAATTAGGAAAAAATACCATGGTCAGATGAAGAACTGGATGTCATGGACCATGGCCAGACATCCATTTCACACGCCTGACCATGGACAGAAAATGGAAAATGGAAGTCCAGCCATGGCCAGACATCCATTTCACACGTCTGACCATGGTGGGACGTGTGAAATGGACGTCCAGCCATGGTCAGACCTCCATTTCACACGTCCCACCATGGTCAGACGTGTGAAATGGAGGTCTGGCAATGGTTCATGACATCCCTTTTATTGTCTGACCATGGTTATGAAACTCGGGTTTTTTGTCCGACCATGGTGAGATGATATCGTTTTTTTATAACCCCGATTAATAACATTTTACGTATGTAGATCATGATTTACTAATATATGTTAATTATTTAATGTCTAATTAGCGCCGTATTTGCATTGAACAAGACTCGTTTGAGGAATTTGGGAATAATAACACCGATTACAATCCGTTTTTTGATACGACGTTAGATTTTGTTACCCGCGATGATGCCTTTAAATGGGCGAGTAAGATTGAAATGGATCATGGTTTTGCTTTGATTAAAGCAAATAATGGGCCAAAAAACAGAAGAAAAGACGGGTTGTTGGCATCTTACTTTAGATGTTCAAGGTATGGTAGACCTCCTCCAATTGATGATCCTGAGAAGCGTCGTAGGTCGAATAAGTGTGAATGCACTTTCCGTATCCGAGCCGTGCAGAACTACCCTCGGCAAGGTGACGATAGCGGTACAGTTTGGAACATAATCACCGCCGAGGGTAAAGGGTTTCACAATCATGAGGAAGTGGTTTACAAGGATGGTGATCGTCATTTTGCGGCTTTGGATGACGAGGAGAAATCGTATGTGAGGCAACAAGTTAAGGCCGGTGTGCTTCCAAAAGACATAAAGAACGCTCTTCACCAAAGAACGCCGGGTAAACCTCAACCGTCAAATAATCAGATATATAACGAGACGAAAAAACTGAGGCGGGAATTTAGGGGTGGAAGGAACACGGCACAACAAATGTTTGCTCTTGCGGTTGAAGCACATTATTTTATGTGGCATGAGAGTGATCCCGAGACACGACAGATCTCTCATATATTCATGGCACATCCCGTAGCCGTGCAGCTTTTCCGAGCCTATCATTATGTTGTGCTCATTGATTCGACTTACAAGACAAACACCTACAAGAATCCACTGGTTGAGATTGTCGGTGTTACCCCGACCGGGAATTCGTTCCTAATTGGTTGTGCACTTGTTCCTACGGAGTCTGAGGATTCCTACACGTGGATTTTGAGGCGGTTGTCGGACATTCTTGCATGTGTCTTTGTTTCCCCTACCGTCTTCGTCACCGACCGGGAGTTGGATTTGATCGCCGCTCTTAGGGAGGTGTTTCCCGGTTCTAGTTATTTCTTGTGTCGGTGGCACGTGAACCGCGCCATCAATGACAAAACCCTGAACATCTACAAGACGGAGTGGTATAGAGATTTTGTCTACTATAATCCAGAAGCGGGTTGGGTACGGGTTATTGATGCATTAACCGTGGAAGAGTTTGAAAGAGCATGGGAGTGTTTTCGTGTCAAGTGGATTCCCTTAGGGAACTATGTTTTGAGCACTTGGGCGATGCACAAGGAGAAGTTTGTGCGATGTTATACAAACGATGTCCTACATTTCGGTAACACGTATACTTCCCGTGTCGAGTCGGCTCATTCTCTACTTAAGTCATGGTTGAAAAGTGCAAATTTGACACTTGATAGTATGTGGTCGAAGATGAATGACATGCTTGAAATTCAACACTCGGAGATTAGAAAGGCACTTTAGGATTCAAGGAGTCGGCCTCGTATAACTAGTCGTTTGTTCTCATTGTTGCTAGGGGTCGTGTCGACGAAGGCAATAGGATTAATGGAGGAGGAGCTTCAGAGAGGTCTTGGTCTTGCTGTCGGGTTAGAGGAGGGATGTGGACATGTGCTTGAGACAACTCATGGCCTACCTTGTGCATGCAAATTGGTTGATTTGAGTAGGAGAGGTAGAAGGGTCCATGTTGAGGATGTTCACGTTTTTTGGGAGACCTTGGTATTTGATAGTGTTGATCAAATGCCGAGAACCGATGATGATGAGTTTGATGGGTTAGTAGTGGAAGCTAGAAACAGTGACCCGGTTCGCCGTAGGTTGGTATTGATAAGTAGTATTTTAGTAGCGTTTTACCCCTCATTTATGCTACTTATTTGACTCGATTTTGCATACTTTAATCGTTAAAAGCTCATTTTACTAATTATTTTGATTTTATTAGTTTTGTTACCCTTATTGTAAATACTTGTTAATTTTCTAGATTTTACACTACTTTTCGTCTTAACAATTTTTGTAGGTGCCGAGTTAAGAGAAGTGAGACGGAAAAGCAAGATGAGGTGAAAAATAAAGCCGGGTTAAGACGGAACTTGACATAATACTCCCTCCTATTCTAACCAATCTTCCCCATTTGACTTGGCACAAATTTTAAGACGTTTAATTAAATAACCAAAAGTAATGAAGTTGGGGTAAGGTGATTGGAGAGAGGGAATGTATTGTGGGGTATTATTGTGGAGTGAAGTGATTAAAATAATTATTGTTGTGGGGTAAGGTGATTAAAATAAGATAAAGTATGGGTATTGTGGGGTATTGTAGTAGGGTAATGTGATTAAAATAAGTATAAAAGTTTACCAAAAAAGGAAAGGGGAAGGTATTGTGAATAACCCAAAATAGAAAGGGGAAGGTTGCTCAGAATAGGAGGGAGTACAAGTGAGCAAGATAAAATAAAAAGAAAGTCAACCCCAAATACTCCACATTGACCACCATCCCATCTTCACTGCCATTTTCAAATAACCTTTACCACTTCACCTTCATCATCACATACCAATTACCCAATCGACAACCTAGCAAACCCGTCTCCGCTGCCCAGAACCGTGCCACCACCATCAATCACCTCTGACTCGGTTCGGAAACCCGGGTGCAAAGGGGACCTACCTTCAACAACCGTGCGCCGAGCAGCCCAGCAGAGCTCCACCACCAGCTCACCTCCGTGCTCCCTCACCTTCACTTGGCATCAACAAATTGGCTCACCATTTTCACCATCATTTCATCATCAACTCGTCTCGTTTCGAAACCTATACTAATCCGTCTCGGCGTCCCTACAAACAACCAGTAGCTACCTGTGCTCCACACCGCCAACAATACAGCCCGAGCATCATCATCATCATTGCCGCAAACCGGAATGGATTACATCCCTGCTCTTCTTCGTTGATGCGCGGCAGCAGTAGCTAATGGCCACCAACCGGTCGACCGGCAGCCGGGTCGCCGGCTCGCACCCCCTTCCTCATCCTTGGCTTGCGCGGATATCAAACAACAAGCAACAATGGGTTCCCACCCGGTCCACCGGCTGCCGGGTAGCCGGCTGGGACACTTTCATCCTATAAATTTGCCAATTTGAAGCAGAGGTGTCGAGTCGGTTCGAGTGGTCGGCCGCCGGCCTACCGGCCCAGACCCAAATTATGCGTGATGTTGGTTTTGTTTGTTAGTGGTAGCTTTTTGAATGAAAAGAAGACAAAAAAATTTGGAAAAAGCAGAAAGCAATATGAAGAGGAGGAAAAAGGACGGATGAAGACTCCAACAAAACAAATACAAAAGGAGACCACCCATTAGTTAGATTAGAATTAGACTAGTTAGATATTTTTAGATAGAGATGTAGACCGTCTCACTAGAAGAAAAACTCGTCTCATTAGATTAGATTTTTTTAGTTTAATTTCTTCCCCAAATTTTGTAATAGTTTACGTCAGTCGGATTTTGTACGAAGATTAAGATCGAAAGATCGGGTTTTTATTCAAGTTCGCAACTTTTCCGTCTCGTCTTTGTTAATCGGTAAAGATTCAATCTTTCCTCTTTATTTTCATATTTATTTTCATTTACTTGTCATTTAATTAATCTTTCATGTTTGTCTAATTAGTTTACATGTTTAATATGTCTTATTTTGCTAGTTTTGTATCCAAGTTTTCGTCTTTAATAATTTTCCTTATTAATATGAGTGGGTAGTGTATTACTAAGGTAGATGGGGGAGTTGGTGTAGGTTTATAGGTTGATTATGATAATTGGGCATAAAGATTGAGTCTTTTGGTAGTCTATTTGTCTTGTGCACACAAGGTGTTTGTAGAAATGCTTAAATGAGTAGTTTGAGTATTTCCATGTTTAATTACTAGTTTGAGCGAGAGCTCGACTTGTAACGTGTTTGTGTGCATTTTGAATGTTTGAGGGGAGGTTAGGGCGAGATCTCGACCTATCCTTGGGCTAGGGCTCGTCTCACACCGAGAGGTGGAGACTTGCCTAGAGACCGTCTTGCACCGAGAGGTGGAGACATATCTAGACTCACCATTAGACTAGTTTTAACCCTCGTCATAATCGACCTATACCTATATTAATGATCTCATTCACCTTAGTCTTTTTTTACTCCTTGTTTAATCTTTTCTTGCTTCATTGCTAGTTTTAGTTATTGCATCTAGTTCGTCTTTAGCATTTTAACCTCTCATCTTCGTCCGAACTAGACTAGATAAGAACAAAAATCGATAGCCAATCCTAACCGTCCTTTGGGTTCGACCTCCTTACGCTACTACATTAATTAGTTTGGTATTGAGCATTATAAGTATTTGTTTGACCGGGGGAGGGCGACCAACCCCGCGTCAGGTATCGGAGAAGATGCGTGACGTCCTACATCCGAAGGACGAGGAAGTTTTGCCACCTCCTATTAATGAGAACCCGAAAGGTCGTCCTAAAAAATCCACGACTAAGAACAAGTCGTCTTTCGAGCATAGTCAAAGGAAATATGGGACACCTAGCACCGATGGATCTACTGCTCGTACTCACTTATTTGGGGACTTTCCTCCAGGACCACCTTGTGCTCCGTTAGAAAGAAACTACACCATCGGTCTTATCTCAACTTGGGCTAAACGATACGGCGTACCAAAGGTCTTTGGGGCCAGTTCGATGGTTGGGTAGATGTCGGTGACGATGGTCACTGTGGTTTCGGGTCATATCACATGCCCAACGGGGGCAAGAGGGCGACTACCTTCAGATGAGGATGTGGTGTGGCCGAGAGCTTAGGAGCGACGATGTCTATAAGAACTTGTTCGGTACTCATCCATCCTCTTCGACTGGTTTGACAGGCTTTGAGTCCACATTGAGGCGTGTCGAGTTCTATCTTGAGATCCCTTGCGGTCCGGAGCATTGGATGTGTGGCGACCACTTACTTGCATTTGCAACCACCTTCAACTGGACTATTTGTGTTATCGGTCATTTCCGTCGCGACAATGGTGAGAAAATTTGGGTCGGTAGTTGTGAGACAATTTTACCACTTAGGGCTTTGGTTGCAGGCCAAAAACCATTTGGTGTTATGTGGATTGTAAACTACCATAATCATTGGATGCGGTTGCATTCAAGAGGGCCGCAAGAGGATGTTGCCATGCCACCACTAGCTCCCGCTTGGCGGACTTATAGACACGAAAGTGTCAGTCATCTCGATACTTTGTACCAAAGAAATATCGAGAACTGGAACGCTTGCATTGGATCCACCACGGGAAGAAGTCGGAGAAGAAGAAATGAAAGCACTGATGATGAAGTTGCACGGAAATTGAGCTTTGGTTAAGCACTTTATTAATATGTTCAAAATGTAATTGTATTATTTGATGAATATTTATGTAATGTTTGTTTTTTTATCTAAATTTATTTTGGGTTAAATATAATTGACGTTGACAACACTCGAATTACATTACATAGAAGAAACGATTAAAATACCCACGCATTAAAGGAAATCATCATCACCACATTTTTTTATTAAAATTGACTGCAAATTTATAATTAGAAGAAAGTAAAGATTAAGAATTAAAGGAAGAAACATTTGTCAAATCAATAAGGTATGGAAATGGAAATGGAAATGGCAGCAGAGAAGCACATCGAAGAAATAAGAAATAAGAAAGAAATTGCCTGCAACTCAATAAGGTATGTTAACATCGAAGAAATTTGCAGTCAATTTCTTTCTTATTTCTTATTTCTTCGATGTGCTTCTCTGCTGCCATTTCCATATCCATACCTTATTGATTTGCCAAATGTTTCTTCCTTTGATTCTTAATCTCTACTTTCTTCTACTTATAAATTTGCAGTCAATTTTAATGAAAAATGTGGTGATGATGATTTCCTACATTATAATTGACATCAATTTGCAGTCAAGTTGACAGAAAGTTTACCTTTTGTTATATTCATTTCAGGAATATGAGGGTAATTTGTCTTGTAGGGAGTACCCATCATTTGTGGTAGTGATACGAGATTAGGTTCATAACGGCTCATGAAATCCCAAATGATATTATTATTAAACACGATTAGTAAACGGCAAAATATGGAAGGGAACTCATTAACAATTTCATCAATTCTATTTTGTATGAAATTAACCTCTTCAACACCGTTCATAGGCATGATGGAGGAAAGAAGAAAAATAGATAGAATGATAAGAGAGATTTTAGAGAGATAGTAGATGAGATAGTCAGTTGTGTGAAAAATGATGGTGGAGTGAGCTCCTTAAATAGAGGTGAGGCTTGAGATTGGGTCCGAACACAAAATAATCCAAAAACCTCTAATAATTAAGATGATTGGACTAGTCAACTGACAACTTTAATAAAGTTCTGAAAATGATGTTACAACTCAACTGACAACTTTAATAAAATTCTAAAAATGATGGGACTAGTCAACTGACAACTTTAATAAAGTTCTGAAAATGATGTGACAACTCAACTGACAACTTTAATAAAGTTCTGAAAATGATGGGACAACTCAACTGACAACTTTAATCATTAATTAAAAACTGATAAATATTACAACGATTTTTTGCATAACCAACACTTAAGCAATGTTAAATTCATTTCATTAACACTTAATCAGTTGAATATCCTTCGGATGAAGAACCATTAGGCCTATAAAACTCCTCCTCTTCGTGAGTTACATACATTTCAAAGGTTTTAAGACTCTGAAATGGCCCCACGAACATCCGGCCGTCCCCTGAACATAGAGAGTGTAAGGTCCTATATGGGACAACTATCAAACACCTCTTCAACAGTTCAACTATCTCCAACTTCACTTTCTCCCACTCACATCGCTTCAAGATGACAGTTTCTGAAAATACAAAAATTAAACTTCATAATAATTTCTGCAAATTTTTTTGATTAGAAAAATTAGACAATAGATTAAAAGTAACCATACCTTCTGTTACGTTCCTAGGATGAATGGAAGGGTTGTTGAGACCGTAAATAGGTACATGCATTAGTTGAAGTGAAGATAGGGGAGGATTGTCACGACTAATGAAATTATTAAGTACATGATTATTCAACACAATCATAAGGCGGTCGAATAGTAAGGGAAACTCGTTAACTATCTCGTTAATTTTATTTTGATAATAATTCACTAGTTGTATGTTAGTCATCACCATGATTAAAGTGTAGGATAAGAGGAGTAATATATTTTAAGAGAGAGAGAAGATAGTGAGTTGTGTGGAAATAATTTGTTGGGTAAAGGGTTTAAATAGAGAAAATTTTAGGGTTTTCATGTTGTAGCCAATACAACAATAATATAAATAAAAGTAAATAAATCAACAAACCAATAAAAACAAATAACTAAATAAATAAAAGATAAGTCAATACTACATAAAAACCAAATAAAACAAATACGATGCATAAATATCCGGTACTAGTTACCCTGATCATGGGTGTCGTAGTACATGCTCATCTGACTAAACAAAATATCTAACTGATGCTGCTGCATCTCCTGGAGTAGGTAAACGATAGACATCTGAGAACTGCCGACTAAGTGCAAGGGCTACCTCTGGCTCAGCGTGAAAAGGTGGACGCATAAACTCAAGACGATCCGAAGGTGGAAAAAAGAATCGGTGAGAAATATCATCGTACCATCTGTCATAGTCTCGAGATACCTCGAAAGGCATCGTAGCTCGTCGAGACCGACTCTTGAAGTTCACCACGGAAGTCTCGTGGCCCCACATCGTATCGGGCTCCTGGCAAAACTCCACAGTATAACCGTTCTTCGCTGGACGGTACTCGGTACATGGGATAGGCATAGGCATCGGGATAGTCTGAATGTACCCAAACTGGCGCATACACCGATCAGGCTGGTACGGCTCAACAATGGACTGGAATCGAATATAGCCGGAATAGCGAGAATATCTCGAAGAACTCGGCATACGCGTCCAATAAGGCGTCCATCTGACATGCTCCCTACAAAGCCCGTCCAACCTAATACGCCAAATCTGAAAATGGACAAGGTCGCCCTTAAACCGAGGAACGTGGCTCCAAGCATCGACCCGTGGCCTACCCTCCAAATAATCTCCCCCGTGTGGCCAACACTGGGGGAAGTACTCATAAATCCAGGCCTGCAATAAGGGCAGACACCCACTAACACCGCGCGCCTCCCGTCGCGATGCCATGCCTAGCTGCCGGTACAGATAATCAGATATGCCAAACAAGCGGCACCCCAAGCATACTCTCCAACCTGCTCCAGATCATCAAGCAAGGGTAACAACTGAGCTGACACCCTATCACCAGACTTGTCCACAAACAAAGTCTGTCCCAACAACAACAACAAATAAGCACGGAGGGAGTCATGCTCGTTCCCTTCCTTGATATGGGCCCTCAAAGATGACACCAACAAGCCACCACCCTTATATAACGGTGGTGCCACCGCGCTGGGAGGTATGCCAAAAAAATGTGCCACATCCATCTTCAACCCCAACTCCTCCCTCGAAGAACCGGCATCAGAGGTACCCCGCACAAACACCCTCGTACCAGTAGGCCGAATCCCAAGAATCTGCTCCACATCGTGAAGCGTAATGGTGATCTCCCCGAAAGGCATATGAAATGTGTTGGTATCCGGCTGCCACCTCTCTATGAAAGCGCTCAGAAGGTTCTCATCCAAAGCTGTCGTGCAGCACATCGTCAACCCAGTCAACCAAGTCAGCTGAAACCTCCTAACAACATCAGCCGGCACCTCCATCCTCCCTAACCCATCCACATAACTCAGCCTCTCGTAGCACTTAATAAAGGACCTAGCAGCCTCGGTCTCGGTCCAACTACTATGTGCCACATGCCCACCAAAACTCCGTAACACCGAAATGTTACGGGGCCCACCAGAAACTGGGGCTCTAAGGAGCCAATCACTGTCGCTGCGCGGCTTCTTCCGCGGCTCCCTCTGCGAACCATCCTCCAACCTAGAATAGAGGCCAAAAGAGTCCCGAGCTAACCTCTGAGACAACGGTAGCTCCGATCTCGAAAAATGTACGGACCGCTGAACAATATCCTCCTCGCCCTCCGTCTCCTCGTCCACCAAACCCTCGTCAACAATATCATCTTCCCTATAAACGTCTTCCGCTTCCTCAAAACCCTGATCAATCTGAGGAACACTACCTTCTACCTCCTCCGACCTCTCCCTCTCAGAAATACTGCTACTAACAGGATTAGATCTACTACACCGAAAAATAACACGACGCTTTGAAGCCGTGACTCTACGGTTCACCGTACGATATTCGGGAACCATATCCCATCTGCATGGGTGTCAATTAACACATTCAAATAAGCGTTAATAATATTCCTAAAACATATTATCATCGAACAAATTAATTTAATCAACTTAATCAACAATTTATTAAAATATTTCAAATAACCCATGGACGGACTTTTAATCAAAAAATTCAAACCATGAGCGATTTTTTTTGGAAATCCAACCATGGAGGGATGAAAAAACAGGAAATCCCACCATGGTTGGACAACCAATTCACACGTCCCACCATGGTGGGATGAAAATTCTGAAAATCACACCATGGTTGGACGTGTGAAATGGTTGTTCAACCATGGTGGATTTCCAGAATTTTAATCCCACCATGGTTGGACAACCATTTCACATGTCCCACCATGGTGGGACTTGGGGAAAAAAAATTCCCCCATGGTTGGACGTGTGAAATGGTTGTCCAACCATGGGGGAAATTTTTTTTCCTCCAAATCACATCATAGTGGGATGAAAAATTAGGAAATAAAATCGATTCTTTGTTTCTTTATACAAATTATTAAAACAAATCTAAACAACAAACAACAAATTACTAACAACAAACAAAAAAAAACTAAACAACTACAAGATTTTACAACAAATCTAACAAGAAAACAAACAAAAAACTTTGAAATAATTAAAAACTAAGAACAAACAAATTACTACAACTTTAATTAAACAAAAAACAATCTCATACAAACTAATTACAAACAACAACCTAATAACTACAAGTTTAATTAAAACAAAAACTAACAACAAACAAATTAAAACAAATTAAACAAAAAAACTAGAACAATATAACTAGATCTACAAAATAAAAATAAAAAAAATAAAAAAAACTTACTGGTGCAGGTGGCGGCAGGCGGCAGAAGGTCGGCAAGGGGGGACGGCGAGGGGGCGGGACGGCGGGCGCATGTCCTGGGGTAGGGCCGGTGGCAGTGGTGGCGGTGGGGGTGTGGGAGAGGGTGAGTGTTTTAGTGGGTTTTCAATTTGGGAGAAAATTTGTTTAGAGAGAGAAAGGCTAAGGGCAAGTAGTGTCTTTTTTTATGAAAAACGTCGTCGATGTTTTCTAAAACGTCGTCGATGTTTTACAATCCGGTAATCATTCTATTGATACATTTTGTACAAATTAGGCCCATAGATAGTTATATCATCAATAGATTACTTCTATAATGAAATGTGTGCAGCATAAGAAATCTCTATATATAAATCAACAGTAATATATATTATTTTACAATATATATTTAATAGTATTACCATTTATTTTTCAATAACATTTTTATCACAAAAATTATCCATAAAAATATCTCCGAGTGGAAAAAGGCTAATCTATTTGTTTTATCTAATTTGCATTTTTCGATCATTTTGTTGTACGTTATTAAGGATTTATACATAAAAGTAGGACATCACAGATCTATTAGAATAAACTTATGATCTATTAAATGACGAGTTGGTTTTTTAAAAAAAGTTTTATATATAAAATATGTTTCTTTGTAAGGTCTTACACACAAAAATTGGATGTGACAAATTGCAATGAATTGAAATACAATATTTTTTAATACAAATTATAGGGTTAGACGAACCATTATTAAAATCATTTAATGTTAATAGATGAGTTGCCTTTTACATATTGGAACCGTCTTCAATGATAAGTCCGTCTCATATTTTAAAATTCTCTCATGCACTATTACCCCCGAGTAAGAACTAAAAATCTATAAACGAGTAAATCTAAAAGTACCGTGCATTCGCACGGGATTCCCACTAGTGAAAGAGTAAGAGACCATTGTATTTATGTTATACTTAGTGGATGACAAGTGGACAATAGTCTCATGGGGTCAAATCACTCATAAAAAACCTTCTTAATTTAAAAATGACAATTAAAGAGACACCTTAAAAAAGAATAGGACAACAATTGACTAGGACGGGGGAGTATATAATATTTTCATTAAATTAAATCTATAGTCTTTTCATTAAACTATAAAATATATTTCGTTTTACAAAAATTATAAACTTTTATTAGTATCTTTGTAACCAACAAAGTAGTTAAACTAATTTGAAAAATTTATAAATAGTACAATTTGATTCATGATAAAAAAAAATTATTTTCATTAAAGTTTCAAAACGATAGCATTTGTTGTTTGATTAGTTTTGTATTTTCAATTATTTTTCTCAAATTGAAATGTAGTTAAGGATAAGAAATCTAAAAAATTAAAATTTACAAGTGTAGAAAGTAACCTCTATATATAACATGTTTGATTAGTTTTTCTTTATAAAAAAATCGGTTTTCAACATTACGAAAATGTAATCAAACAAACGTAATCAAAAATTAGGTAGGAAATGCGATAATATACACCTTTGTATTTTGGGTAACGAAGATAGCTTAGGAAATAACCAGGAATTATCAAGCTTGTCACGTTTAATGTAGGCGTATTTATATATTCTTTTTGGCTCGATAAATACTACACAGAAGATTCTCAATTGTTCACTCCCTCAAATGTTATCTCTTTCATTCTTATTATTTTTACAAAAACCTTTAATATAGGACACTAGAGACCCTTGAGCATGTAATAGTTTTGAGGGCTACAAAAGCTTACTATTTATACTATGTAGATATAAATCAGTTTAACATAATTAAATAATTTGGTTTTACGTATATAACAATCTTCTACTCCGTCTAAAACAATGGATTTGAGGAAGTAAGTCCTTTTTTATACATTTTGCATTCATGAATTAGATTTCTATTTGGGGGACCCTGATTGTTGGCACTCGGTCGAATTTATACACACTCGATCAAGTCAGTGTTACTCAACCGAGTGTGGTGTTACTCGGTCAAGTAAAAGTCGTAACCGCTGGTTTGTTATTTTATTCTCCGCTTGGCTCCTATCCAATATAAAAGGATTTTCTCTCTCTTGTTTTCTCATAATTCTTCATTATTATCATAAACTTCCATCAAAACTCTAATACCTCTTTAATTAATCCCTAATTTCTCTCTAATTACTTCTTACTGTCTATTTGGAATTGTAACCGAATTCATTGTTCTAAATTTTTCTCATATTTTTGCCAAGCTTTGTAAGTGATCTTCATCTGGAATCTTGTGATTTCATCTTAATCATCTTTAAGTATAATCTTGAGCAATTAGCATGAGATTAATGTTATTAGATCATTGTATGTTGTTTAGATTGGATTACTATGATTATCTTGAGATTAGGTTAATGTTGATAGAGTAGAATTTGGGGAAAATGAGATTAGATGATGGAATTATTGTTGTTTGACCTAGAAATTGGGGAAAAGTGTTGTAGGTTGTAGTTTATTGATTATTAGCATGAAATTTGAGTTATTGAGACCTAGATTGTAATTATTGATCTTTTTATGTTAGAATCGTGGGAAATAGTGGTATTATATTGTGATAATTAGTCTTATTTCATAAAACTTGGTAGAATCTAGTAGTAATTGTTATTATTATGATATTGTAGGTGTCGACTTTGTATAAGAGGACTTATATATAGCTTTTCTCGTGTGTTGCTTATTAAGTTGATTGCTTCAGGTAGGTTAATCCTACTCGATTTATGTGTATGTGATTGATTGATGTGGATTAGGATATGATCGCGACATGTTGGTTGGAGTTTGGATGATTGATTATGATTGTGATATGTATTGGTGATTGGAGTTGTTGTTTATATGGAGCGGTTGTGGGAACCGACTCCATAGACTATGTGGGCCGCTCTTCATGGTCCCACCATGGAAGAGATAGTGTACGTGGTTATAACCTGGGTCTCGGGGTGACCTGTTGCGGACGATTGGTGGCACCACGATCCACCAATAATTTGCTATTTGTTGGCACCACGATTGGTGGACGGTGTGCATTCCTATGACATCCTGTTGCGCTACTTGATGGCACCAGATGATGTTCACTATTTATACACATATTTTATGCTTCCCTTAGATACAAAAGACTCGATTTATCGTCTTTTCTTGCTTGTTTCTATGCTATTTTAGCTAGTATATCGGTTATGCCGCTTCTATTATGTTTTAATGCAGATTGGATGCATCTGGAGATTTTTGAGTTGTTATGGAGCATGGCAGAGTTAGATTGTAGAAGGTTAGGTACGGAAATCGAGAGCGATGAGAAGAAATGAAGAAAAAACGAAGAAACGAGCAATCTGAAGGGATGCTCGATCGAGCAACACTACCTTGCTCGATCGAGTCGTGTTGATGTCATGCTCGATCGAGCAAGGTGTATCTGCTCTCTAAAAAAATGCATTAGACTCTAGTATATTCCCTTTCATTATCCCTTGAACAATTTAATGAAGCAACATATATTTTTTTCTTTTTTTTTTTTTTTTTTTTTTTTTTTCTTTTGCTTCATAACTTTTCTTAACAAAGGGAATAAATGACACAATTGCCAACATACTTGCTACACCCATTTGATATTCTTTTTGAAATTCCGACCCAACCATAGTAGACAAGAAAAAACATGCAACTGCGACTGTCCCGATAAGGTAGGCAAATTATAGGAATGTAGCTATTAGATGGGATAAAAAAAACAGACTATAAATGTTCAAAAGGGCTAAACAAAAGGTAATGTAAGGCTTATTTGAACGGTAAGAACCGTCTTTCCTCATGTACTTATCAAATGAACGCGTATAGTATCAAGAAACTAATATCACACTTATGCAATTTGATGTTACATATTCCACAAGGAGTACCACACTCAAGCCTAAAGACAATGAGACCAGTTTATTGATGTTCCTGGCCTAGGAAGCTCTATAGACCTCAGAATTTTATGTGGTTTACCAACTAAAATTGGCCAAATCTAATTAGCATAAGGTATGTCAAAAACGGTCAAGACTTGTTGTATGAGCTTTGTTTTCAAAAGTAGTAAGTCAAAACAATGTACATGGACAACTTATTTATGATTCAAATGCAGAAACAATGCAAGTTATCATCATTGTTATTAAACTTCACCAAGACTCGACCTAATAAAATAAAAACATGTTTTTGGATTTTGTAATTTTTTCAATTTTTATGGTTTTTTTTTTCTTTCACACAACGGAAATAAACACACAACATAAATAAAGACTCTCCCCCAAACCTAAATGTCACAGTGTCCTCAGTGTGACGCTAACAGCACAGCAATCACACAACGACCAACATCAGCAACCTAAAGGACACAGCTAACAAAGGGAAATGGGAGATAACTAAAAGAAAATACAATAAAAGAAAGTACAAGGATAGATAATACCAGCTTTATAAACATAGCCTCCCCCAAACCAGCTGCAAAATAGGGGGCGTAGTGACCAGCTGTCACTACTGCTCATCAGCACCATCATCATCATCATCATCATCTCTCTAAGCAGCACCGGAAGAAGAGGCCCCAAATGGCCCACCAAACCCACCAACCGGAGCATTCGGTCGGATAGGAGTATGCCACGAACGACCCAGACAACCATAGTCGTGACTGAACTGCCAGGTGTATTGTTTTAACTACCGTGACCCATACAACATTTTCAGCGTATGACGAGTAGGTTGTGAGCAGGTTTGGTGATGATGATATGTGTTGATGAGATGGTTGCACGGGATTGAGACGATCATGAGTCTTGGTGAGTAGTTTGGACTTCTAGATGTTGACTTCTGTAGACTTGAGTTTGGGCTTTTGGAATATTGTTGTATTGTTGTATTTACTTTCAGACTTTGTGTATAAGACTTAAAACCTTTTGTTGACTTCCGCTTTGTTTATGTTATATTAAATTATTGAGACTCAATTTGTTACATCCTACCCTCAGAAAATCGGGGCGTAGCACCTCACCATGCTAGGAAGGTCTTGCGTAAAGGCTTCAGGTATGGCGGGGTGTTACACCCTATGTAACAACTATAGGTGTAACAACTCATTCTCAAGCCTTTCATACTTCGTGTCGTGCTTTCTCTCTCATCTACTACACATGTATTTTTTCAATCCTCATTTTCATTGTCAAACCTAACCTAAATAAAATTTCCATTTAGAATAAATTTCATGGGTAATTTATCCAATTAATAGACTATACAAGTTAATAGACTATACAACTAATTGTAATACGACTGGTGGTGTAGAATACGAGTTTTATAATAAAATTTTCTAGTTATGTTTTAAATAATTTGAGCTATACCTTAAAGTTTCTGGCTCACCCACTTAAACATGAAAAAAAATACTTTAAAAAAGCTCGGAAAAATTACACATGAACTCAATTATATTTAAGTTGGTTGTACGATGCTATTGTACCACTCGAGGTATAAATGTATAATATTATTCAGTAAGTCTCATTTTAGACGAAGTATATCCGTACAATTGTAGACTTGGTTTTTCACTTATCCTCTCACTTACATTTTTGTAAGAAGAATTTAACCCGTCTACAATTATAGATTGATATATCCGTCACTCCGTCTACAATGAAAATTTGTGAATGTTATTTGTGTAGTTTACCTCCCCATACAAATCTTTTCATCAACGTAATACACGTAAATGCAGTTTCATCAATATCCTATAACATTGTCCCAGTTGTTGGTAGGGGATACTCCCGCACTCCGGTCTCCGAAGTCCGACCCGACCCCCAAAAACTAACGCGAAAAGGCAGCCCACTTCCGTGGAAAAATGGGCTGACCCAACTCACATTACTCTCGGGTTTTCATTTTCTAGTTTTGGGCCTGTAGAATTGCCATTTTCCATTGTTATTCAGTCTCTCTCTCTCTCTCTCTCTAACCTTAACCTCAACGGTCTCGACTCTAGAGAGAGGAAGCTTCAATCCGCCATAGCTTGTCGAACTTCATCTTTTCTATATTATGTTTAGAGTTTCCGCTTCTCGTCTTCCTTCTCTCAAGGTCTGATTTCCTTATCACACTTCCTTCATTTTACCATATCCCTAATTGTTTACTAAAATTCTGTGTTATTTCGATTTTCGAGGATTTTCTTATCGTCTATTGATTTGATTATGTTCGAAATGTCTATTGAATTCAATGATTGTTCTCAACTTTGTAATATTCGCAAATCGTTTGTTTCTTTAGTAATTTATGCATTATTTTCTCACGTTTATGTCATTGAGTTTTGATTTAGGGAGTGCAAATGTGTAGTTTCTCGATACTTCCATAAAATGTGTGAGAATTTTCTGCCGTAAAGCGGAATTTTGTTAGTTATGTATTGTTTTGATCGAGTAGTTGTGTATTTTCATGTCGAGTTAAGAAATGTTTGATTAGTTATACCCTCAGAACCGTGTATTGGTCTCTAATTGTTGCAATGTGAACTCGTGTCGACTCAACAGTATAGGCAAGCCAAAATTAGAGTGTTAATAAGGTATGTAGATCATATTAGTTTTCTTTGAACATAATAGTAATTAGCAATTATGCTGCGAATGTTGGTGGTTTGACTAGCACATGTTGTTGATTCATGACTCGGTAACCTTCAGAAACCAGAACCATGATTATTCGGTCGCAGTAAGCTGGTGCGGCTGATATCTAATGCCATGTATGGATGAACATGTTCTAATGTTTTGATGTGTTTCTATTGGTGGTTTACTTGAACTCTAATTGTAGGGTCGTGAATGCTGCAAGCATCTAGCTAGGTATGCCAGTTCTACTGCTGTAGCCTCTCAAACCTCCTCATCTGAGCTATTCAACTGGATTCTGGGAGAAAAAATTAGTTCGCTCCCCCCTCTAGATATACCATTAGAGGGAGTTATTCTTCCTCCACCGCTGCCAGATTATGTTGAACTGGCAAAAACCAAGATTACTACTCTCTCTAATGGTCTCAAAATAGCTTCAGAAACATCACATGTAAGTTTCAGTGTTTTGCTTCATCTATTAATGGAGACGGGAATGGTCATCATGTAGTAAAAACTCTTTCTGGGACTTTTTGATGCAGAACCCTGTGGCTTCTATTGGTCTATACATCAATTGTGGCTCAGTATATGAGTCACCACAGTCATTTGGTGCAGCAAACCTTCTGAAGCTTATGGCGTTCAAAACCACATTAAATCGGACTGAATTACGCTTAATTCGTGAAGTGGAAGCCATAGGAGGCTTTATTACATCCTCAGCTTCTCCTGACCAGATGACTTATACTTTCACGGCTTTGAAGACTTATCTTCCTGAGATGGTTGAGCTTCTTGTAGACTCTGTGAGGAATCCTGCATTCTTGGATTGGGAGGTCAATGAGGCGGTAACTTCTTGACAATGTGGTTCTTAACATTTGTCATGCTGAATTGTTACTCGAGAACAATTGTCAATTGTACTAAAATTTACAACATTCATGCAGCTTCAAAAGCTTAAGGGTCAATTAAATGAGGTTTCCAGCTACCGTCAGACGTTGCTTTTAGAGGCTGTTCATACTGCTGGGTATGTGGGTGCGTTATCAAATTCTCTTGTGGCCCATGAAGCTGTAGTCGGCAGATTGAACAGCTCTGTTTTGGAGGAGTTTGTTACGGTAAGTACAAAATAATTCTCATATCTTTGAACCCAGTGATCTGCATTAGCTCTGCTACTCTCTAATGGTATCTGCATACTTTATCTAACCGAGTACTCTCTTTGAGAAAATCAGGAGAATTACACTGCTCCCCGTATGGTACTTGCGGCTTCTGGCTTTGAGCATGAAGAGCTATTGTCTATTGCAGAGCCGCTTTTATCAGATCTTTCTAGTGTACAGCCTCCTGAAGAGCCTCATTCTGCTTATATTGGAGGTGATTATCGCTGTAAAGCAGGTTCTGGGGTCTGTGACACTACCCTATGTGCTTAAGTTTTACTGTAAACACCGGTTTCCTGTGGGTCTTACCCTACTTGCTTGGTTAGGTAACACATTTTGCGCTTGCTTTTGAGTTACCTGGTGGCTGTCAGAAGGAAAAAGATTCCATGGTTCTAATTGTTCTTGAGGTATAGTGTATTAACATTTGGTGAATTTTCCTTCTCTAATGCTTTCCTAAGTAGCTTTGTTACTGTGTTCTCCAGAGAGTTTTGTGTAATCAATTGAACTCTGGTGCATCTTGGAATGAACGGAAATATTTTCTTACTCATAGCTTCTCTTTTCCTTGTAAACGAGGCGATTTGAGCTTTAATTGTTTGATACCAACTCGGCTTGAATTTATTATAGTCTAAAAAATTGAATCTTTTGCGCAGCTCACAATCAGCTTAGTGTGTTGCCTTTTCACTTTAGTTTCCTTTTTCCAAATTTTATTTCTTTAATTAACATACATCCAAAATAAAATCAATACTGATATTTCACAAACAAAACTGATCTCACACCACACACCAGCTTTTCTGATTTGAGCCTTCCTACGGCTGAGTTCACGTAAGATTGGGTTAGGGCTTGTCTTGGTCTTGAGCTCGAGATAGACTTCAAGTTCTAACTAATCTGATTATGGAGGGCTATAGTTGAGCTCAACTCATTTACAATTCTAGTTTCTCATATTCAGCCTTCTCTTTTCCTTATTATCACATCTCAGATACTAAATACGTTTCCCGCTCTTTATGCAGATACTTATGGGTGGTGCTGGTGGTAGATCTTTCTCAGCTGGTGACCGTCTTGGAAAGGGAATCTGCTCTCGATTACGTTCGTAATTCTGGAACTGTGGAAATTTAAGGCTAATTTGATGCTTTTATAAGCTGAAATGAACAAAATGATTCGTATTTAGATTGCAATTGTCCCTTTAATCTCTTGTCTATACATATCGCGTTTACATTGCTTTTGTCAACTCTTGGTTGCTTTACCTCCTTTAACCCTTGTTTGTTTGTGAGGATGATGCGATGTTTCAGTTGATTTGGTGGCTATGGGTCATATTTCATTTCTGGATTGCATGATTGAGCTCCTTACCAGATGGAGCTGACAAGTTGCGTTAGAAATTACATTAAATGATTGGGGGAAAAAGGAATATACATCTAATGTACTACATCCCGACCTAAAATATAATTGAGCTTATGTGTATTTTTTATGAACATTTTAAAGTTTATTTACGCTTCAATTTTTTGACGTAAAAACTCAAATTTAACTGAGCTTATGTTTGATATTTTTGAGTTATATTGAAAGAGCTTAATGTTTAAGTGAACGTACCCATAAACTTTATAGTAAAGCTCGTGATCCTCAAAACAATACCCGGAAACGTTATTATAAAGCTCGGAAATTACATCACCAGTTGTTGTACATCTGATGTATAGTATGAACTGAAATGATGTCTTTTCGTGTGTAGAGAAGTACAACTAGTTTACTTAGTCATTTTGCTTTATTTCATTATAATCTAGAACCTAAGAATATGGAATCTTTGGCATGTTAAGGGGGATTAAATGGGATAAAGCCATATATGTTACGAAGTACAATTTTTATAAAGTTATATTTGATTGTATATTTGTATTTTTTGAATTGGAATCAATGTACATATATCAGTCACAATTATTTAACTATTCTTTATTGCCATGACCAGATTTAAACGTCCTGAACCAGTATCCTGAGATTCATGCTTTCGCTGCCTTTAGCAGCATTTACAGTAACACAGGCCTTTTTGGAATTCAAGCTATGGCGGTAAGCATTTAATCTTGAGCTCTCAGCTTGAGTTTGATGAACTTGGAAGCGTTTTTCTTGTAAGTTTGCTGTGCATGATAAGTGCAAAATCTATTAATTTATGGGTTTTGGGGCTCGGCAGTCATAGTTTCTAAGCTTGTTGCATTTAGAAGCAGAAACTGAATCTCTGTCGTACTATTCCTCTTAACGCCTTCAAATTAGAGTTTTTGTTTCTCTACAGTTGCTGTTTGTCTTGGACGCAGATTAGTTATTTATATTTTGTTGAATGTTTCCTATCTCATAGAACAGGCCGAGAGTTGTCTATCATTTCTGGATGTCGTCATTCTTATGTGCTCTCTAAGATTTGATCAGTAACATGAATTTTGCAGCCAATCTCCACCCTTGCTTTTCTTTATTTTGTCAGTTTTCTGCAATCATGGTGTGTGAGACATTTTCCTTGCCTACCAAGTAATAAGCATCTAACTCGCTGCCTGCCGTCTACAACATCAGTACATCACTCAAGTATTTCGAAAAGCTCTCGTCAATAGCGGGTAAGAGGAAGTTGGATTAAGCAGTCTTAACCTATGTTAACAACACACAGAAGTTGTTTCAGGATGACCCTTAACAAATATCTTGTGGAGGATTGCTTCAAATGGCTGCTTCTTTGTATTAAACAGAAGCGCTACCATTTCAGGGAGTCTTTTGTTATCCCATCATAATCTAGAACCAAAGAATAGCAAGCCCTTACTGCCTGTCACCTGCCCACCTTCAATTAATGTTAATCCTAACCAATCTGTTTTGGATGTCCGTCTCTTTGGTGGCCACACTGTTTTTTTTGGGATAAGTGTTCGGATAGTTTAATGATGGTCTGACTAGAAACATACTGGTAATATAGGGGTCTGAGTTCCTGACTATTTTGCGAAGCTGGACTGGTCGTAGTATGCAAGAGTCCTGTTGGTTGCTAGAACATCAAGTGAATCTTCTGGGATACTGAGATTTTTATGTTTACCCTCTTTCCCCTTTTGTTTGCGATATAAATTCCTGGTCAAGTATCTTTTAGGAACTTCTTGTACCACCTCAATGAACTTGTGTGGCTGCTGGTTTTTTCACTTGATCAATTTTGCAGTGTATCTACATGCTCACATTTACCAAATGGGAACCCATGTACTTTGAACACTCTGCCTTCCCACTTGATTGAGCTTGGAAGCAATCTTTGCATATGTGCCTTTTGTTTTTAAATGTGATAGTTGGTTGATGGATCTTAGGAAGTTTAGCTTAGATTGATATAACTATTTTTACTAAGGGGTCGTTTGGTAAGGAGTAATTAAGAAAGGCAAAGGACTCCTTTCCCTTTGTTGGTGGTTGTTTGACACTTTTTTTTATTCCCTTTACCCCATTTCCAGAATGGGTTTATCCCAAGTCCTTCTAATCTTAGGACAATGCTTCTTGTTTCTTTCTAATTTCTAACTAAACACATAAGAAAAATTGAGTGTTTACATTGCTCCCCTTGATTGCCTTACATGAGTCCATTCCCTTTTCCTTTCTCGAACCCAACACCCCCTAAATAAAATCATGTAGCATATTTCGGTCTAGTGCCTCTAATTTCAGCTGTTAATTCACGAGATAGACAAAGGAAACCAAAGGAATTTAGGGGCTAATGGTGGTAGTGGATAGAGGAAAGAGGACGAGAGGGCAATAATTACTTCACAGGAGGGAAATAAACTATAATTACCACCTCCCGCTAGGGTAATGCAATACCCTCGCCTGAGGGTAATCCCCACGACCCTTCTTCCTTTACTACCCGTCACCCCCTAGTCCCCTTCTTTTTACCTGCGTTTTTAGCTTCTATCAGCCTTGAAACAATTGCCCCAGATCCACGCTTTCAGCAGTTTAATTGCAGTATTTAAAAGGAAATGTTTTAATGTTAAGAAATTACAGGTCTAACATTCTCCTTCCAGCTAGTTTGATATCGTTAAATGTTTGGGGGGGGGGGGGGGGGGGGGTAGATGATCCGACCTTGAAATACAATTTCTAGTCCTTCTTGACACCTTACTTAGTTCTGCTATCCATTTTTTTCAGAACACTGAGTTTGTATCAAAAGCCATTGAGATTGCTGCGTCAGAACTCATTGCAGTTGCTTCACCTGGATATGATTTCTAGTCCTTCTTGACACCTTACTTAGTTCTGCTATCCATTTGTTTCAGAACGCTGAGTTTGTATCAAAAGCCATTGAGATTGCTGCGTCGGAACTCATTGCAGTTGCTTCACCTGGATATGGTTTGACTTCATCAAAAGATCATACTTGTATATTTAATGGAGCTGCTGCTTTTATCATTTTATGAGTATCTGAATCCAACTGATTATGATCCGGTGCTTGCCACTTTTTCAGTTGATCAGGTGCAGGTGGAGCGTGCTAAAACTGTAACAAAATCAGCAATGCTGATGAATTTGGAATCAAAGGTATGTTCCCTGTAGTGAAGGTAGGTGTTTCTCTTACAGACAGCCGGAATTTTTCTGACTATTGATGTATGCTGCAGGTAGTGGCAACTGATGATATAGGCCGACAAGTTTTGGTATATGGAGAGAGGTACATTGTGTGTTTATGTAGTTCTGAAAATCTATTATTCTCTTGTTGCCGCGGGCTTAGAGCTTTTCTTGGCTAATATTCTATATGCACATTTACTTTTAGCCAAGATAGTGGGGTTTGATTGATTGACTACGTGCTTAGTTTCATTTTCTCGAGACATTTACTTGATTGCGACCTGCTGTGGGAGGTTAAATATCACGAGCCTTGCTTTACCTGCTGCCACAGACAAGAGGAGAGTGGAAAGTGTGCCTCACACATTGAGATGATTTTGCCTCGAAGATTTCTCTCTTGACCTGAATTCTCCTTCTATCCAATCCAAGGTACCCGTGGGCCCGGACACAAGTTTTAAGAAAATGCTCCTAATAATGTTAAAAAGACTCATATGCCCTTACTTTTTGTGAGTAAAAAGTGAATGAGTGTTGATTGTATATTGTAAATAGAAGATTATAATGAGGGTAATGTGGTCCACTTTTTGTTATTTTTTGCCAATAAAGGAAATGGGTACATTGGATTGGATTGTCTTAAAATGGAAAGTGGGTACATTGGATTGGATTGGATAGGAGGGAGTATATGTTTCTTAGCATTTATAATTTGTTGGAAGTTTCTGTGCCTTTTGGATACATTTTTACTGATTTAGCTCCCTTGGCTGGATAGTGTAGACTGTAGACTAGAGTAATAACATGTCTAATCTTAAGCTATGTTCATTGCCATCTTTCTCCCTTTTAAATTTGACGTGGCAAAGTTGCTATCAACTCGATTGACTAGTTTAGTGTCACTTCAAGTCTTTGATCCTTGCCAAATCGAGCCTTATGATATGATTTTTAATGTTTGTTTGCCTTATTTATTGTGAAGACATATTTAATGTTTGTCATTCGAGTTGATAGCAACTTTCTTGTGAAGTAATTATTTCCCCCAGATGGTAGTAAAAGAACACAAATACTCATTTCAGACGGGACGACCCGTCTGAAAGCTTCAGACGGGTCAAGCCCCCTCACAAGAAAGCAAGTGGGGCAAGTGGGGGGATAATCCCACTTGCCCCACTTGCTTTCTTGTGAGGGAGCTTGACCCGTCTAAAGCATTTAGACGGGTTGCCCCGTCTTAAGCAAGACATGCTGGTAAAAGAAGGGGGCTAGGGGGGTGACGCTACTAAAGGATGAAGGGTCGCGGGGATTACCCTCAGCTGAGGGTACTGCAGTACCCAAGCGGAAGGTGAAAATTATAGGTTATTACCTTCCTGTGAAGTAATTATTGCCCTCTCTTCCTCTTTCCTCTATCCACTACCACCATTAGCTCCCAAATCCCTTTGGTTTCCTCTGTCTAATTCGTGAATTAACAGCTGAAATTAGAGGCAGTAGACAAAAATATGCTACAGGATTTTATATAGGAGGTATTTGGTTCGAGAAAGGGAAAGGGAAAGGGAATGGAATCAGGTAAGGGACTCAAGGGGAAGAATGTAAACACCCAATTTTCCTTCTGTGCTTGGTCAGATATTACAAAGAAAAGGGAAGCATTGTCCTCCATCCTCGAGTAATTCAAACTAATAAATAAAAATGTTTTGAAGATGCGCCTTGTGTCTGTATCCTCATATTGAAAGAGCCTGATGTCTGAGGGTTAGAATTTTGCAAGTCTGATAATCTGATACTTTGACATGTACTTGTTTTTTTAAATCTGCTTACTCGTATCCGAGTAACATTGCCTCTGATCATAAAATTGTTTCTGTATCCCAGAAAACCAGTGGATCATTTCCTAAAAATTATTGATGAAATCACAGTGAAAGACATTACATCCGTTGCTGAAAAGCTCTTGTCCTCTCCTCTCACAATGGCTTCCCTTGGCGATGGTAATTTCAGTTTTATTGCGCTGTATTGATCCCCCCCCTCTTTTAATGACTAATGAACAGTCAATGATAATCACGATACAGTTTCTTTGTGTCATTTATAAAGTCATCTAGAAATTGTCTCTCTGTTGTACTATAAAATTTTACTGTTTTTATGTTACCTGCTTATTTTTTGCTCCTTAGTTGCGAATTGTTGAACACTTTCATCTGTTGGTTGGTCTGCAGTTCTTTATGTTCCAAGCTATGACGCCGTGAGCCGCCTATTCCAGTCAAAGTAAAATCGAAACTCATTGCTACTCTTGAGAATATTTAGAAGGCAGGAGGTAAATAAAAAAAGGAAGTGATTTAGGGCTGTAGTTATTTTAGTAACTGATTCAGGCAGTTTCAAGGAGCAAATGATATCCCATCTAATTTTTGCCTTGCCGGTGGTGTGTCATCCCCCTAGTATTGTACTTCAGCAGTTATGGCCCATTGTGTAACTGGGAATGATCGCCTACTAGTTTACTACTTATACTATGGTTTTCTTTTGATGATCTTTTGTTTTATGGTCGATGCAAGATGCCCTAACTCAAAATTGTACCTTGCAAAGGATTAGTGTTCCGCTTCGTTAGTATGGGCGTGGGTGGAGACAGTTTTGCATCACTTTTGTCAGATACAAGGGGATATAGCAAAGTGGTTCACTAAATTGTCGTCTCAAATGTTTGGTAGATTACCGAGTATGGCCATAGAGATATAGAGTATGACTTAACTTCAAAACATGTGGCCGTCAACGTGGTATGTGTCTCTCTTCAATTCAGTTTAAGCCTCTTCCAATTCGAAAACTTATTAGGATGTTTTCGTTATATAAATTAAATAAAGTTGTGCAGTTCTTTGTTCTTTTGAATTTTTAGTTTTACTGAATTTTAAATTTTTTTAATGCAATTTTAAGATATTATTTGAACGTCAACTTTGTTACAGAATGTCAGTATGAACTTTGCAAAATTTCACTTGGGAATTTTAGAAAGTTGAAGTCTACCAAATATTGTTGGTGAACTTAAGCAAAGTAATTATTAGAATCCACATGCGTCTTGTCTGTCTTCACAAGAATTAGTGTTGCGGAGTTCTCTCTTCAGACGAGGTACTTTTAGAATGTACCAATAAAAGGGTTTATACCTAAATGTAATAACATTTGGAAAACAAGTTATCATTAGTTATAACAATACCTGAACTATAGTGGTTACATTTGACAATAAAAATGGGTACAAAACCCCGTCTTAAGTTAGAAGAATTAGTGGTTTGTATGAACACAAAAACAATCATGATTCATGATCTAATTAAATGTCAAACTTACTTTATTGATGTGCTTGTTTCTTCCACGTTTTTAAACGGCTAGCGATGGTTTAATTATCGAACGTTTATACTAATCTTAGCTCATTATCTGAGGTTTAATTTGTTCGCCTTAAAACTCTCGTGAATTCCTTAATTTTTGTTGGCTTTTACCCTCTTCAAATTCTTTGACCTCTTATTATGATGATAACTGTGGCACTTTTTTTTATTAATACTCCCTCCGTTTTAGTTATTTATTTGATTAAAATACCCCTTATAAATAATATAAAAGGCTATTAAATAAATGAAACGGATGGAGTATCTATTTTTAAATGCTAGAACTTATTTTATCGTAACTTGTATATAAATAGTTTTCGATTATCTTTGTCCCAAGATCCAAAATGAGTATTACGATCAGATATTTTATTTTTAAACTAAGACTTAACTAGTGCATACTTAGAATTTTTCTTACAGCAATACTTCCTCCATTCAACTCCACTCTACCACTTTTTTTTTGTACACTATTTACAAGCGATCATATAATTGCAATTTTCTCTTAATATATAAGTAAAAAATATATTCATGTGTGATCTTGTTTGATTCGTCTTTACGAGTACATTATTAATATCTAACTTTTATAATTTTTGCAAACACGTAGCTAACGATATTTACCGTGTAAAACACGTCTCGGCAAATGTGAAAAAGTTTTTTGGTAGAGTGGAGTTGAATGGAGGAAGTATATGAGACTCTCTTCTACTCATATTTAGTCTATTGAGTCCTAGATTTTGCAAGACTCGACTACAAATAAATTGTCTACTTTATTTTCCATTGTCATATAAATTTAAGCTCTCCCCCCAAAAAAATGAGAAAAAGGATTATACATCGGAGGTACTACCTCAGAGTAGTTTGATTTTGAGTTTTTGTGCATTTTTTTCGAGCTTTTTAAAGTTTATAAATTACATTTTACATTTTATATGTGATGTTTTTTGAGTTTTATTGTAATTTTTTTTGAGCTTAATGTTCAAGTTAATAAACTCAAAAACTTTATAGTATAAGTCATAATTTTTAATACTATACTCAAAAACTTTATTGTAATGCTCAAAAACTACATTATATGTGGTAGTACATCAGAGGTACAATCCACTTACTGCAAAAAAATGGGGAGGTAAGTTCCTTTCAACGGCCCAGATTGCATTCTGTCTGCATCAAACGGTTACATATTTATGCATAGAAATAAAAATTTATAGAGTATAAAGAAGAATATATTATTTAATGGATTTGTTGGAGAAAATAGAGAGAAAGATATGGAGAAGATCCAAATTCCCCTCAAGTACCCAACTTATGTCCAGATTAAAATGAGACATCTACAAGAAAATATTACCTCCATTCAACTCCACATTGTAGTTTTCTATTTTTGATACTATTCACAAGTCGGAAGAATCTTTCAATTTCCGGCTAATGCATAAGAGAAAATATATTCATGTGGGATCTTGTTTGATTCGTCTTTAAGAGTATATTAAAAATATCTAACTTATATAATTTTTGCAAATACGTAGCGAACTATATTTACGATGCAAAACGCGCGTTGGCAAACGTGAAAAAAGATAAGTGTAGTGTGGAGTTGAATGGAGGGAGTAATTGTTTAAAAAGAAGCCTATGAATTTGTGTTTAGGTATAGGACTTGTAAGTGCTTCACGTGATCAAGTAATATGGAACAAATAAAAGATGGCAGAGCCAAAAATAATGGTGCTTGTGAGATGTATAGTCGCATCTAGTGTGACCTTTTTTATCGGCAAGTCTCATTGAAGACGGGTATATCCGTCTTTAATGAAGACGGGTATATCCGTCTTCAATGAAGACCCCTCTTTTAAGGAGATAAGTGGGAAGACAAGTTGGGAACCAAATGGATCTTTACTTGTTTTCCCACTTGCCTCCTTATGAAAGAGAATTTGACCCGTCTTCGAATATTCGCCGTCTTCGAAGAGAATTTGTGCATTACTTAGTGTTGTTCAAAGACTTTGGGTATTGGCACTCTTTCATCCACTAACTTAAGTACCACTATACTCTATAGTATTTACTTTATGCTTCAATTCTCTATTAAAAAAAGTGTTCATTTTTTTTCACTTGAGGCATAAATGATTAGCTAACTACGACTCTACGAGTAACTATTTTCCAACTCAGCAATTTTCATGTAAGACGGGGCGAATCATTTTAAGTTTAAAACGGGTCAAGTTTTCTTACAAAGACTAAGTGTGAGGACTAGGGGTGAACAAAAAGTGGTCTGGACCGGTAAACCGGACCGACCCGGACCGGTAAACCGGACCGACCCGGACCGGCCGGTCCAGACCGGGAACATACCGGTCCGGTCGCCGGGTCCCAAAAAATATGGTGACCGGTCTCTGGTCCGGTCCATACTTAAAAAAAATTTCAATTTTCCCTTTAAAAGAAGGACCGGTCCGGTCCATACCCGGAAAAAACCGGACCTTAAGGGTTCCGGTCCGGTCCCCCTCTTAACCGGTCCGGTCTCCGGTCTTGGAATATGTGGTTATCCGGTCCGGTCCGGTCCGGTTCTGGACCGGTGAACACCCCTAGTGAGGACAAGTGGATTAATCCAATTTGCCACTTGTCCCCCCCCTTGCTCGGGGACTTGACCCGTCTTAAATGAGAGTGTTTCCCCCTTTTGTTTGTTTAGGTTTTATTGTCTATCTCATCATCTCTAAGACCGTCCCAAAAAGCAATGGTCAACTTAATTAGGTCACCACCAATATTTATTCTTAATCCACCTTATTTATCTTGACCCATTTTTACTCTACTTAAGCTGAAGTCATGACCTAGGTCATCAACCCATTCACTCTTTTTACTTTGTCAATTTCTCAGTTTTTTTTTCTTTGATTTGTGTTCAACAACCAATGAGAGAGTGCCACCTACAAGGTCATGTGATAACCTCTTTGAGTGACCTCTTTAAGGTCATGAGTCATACAAGGTCATGTTAAATTGGTTGGTGACCCAACAAGGTCATGACCTTTCTCATGATCTTGCTTGGGGATGGTCTAACATATTTTCTCGTACCTTTTTATATGTTTTTTTGTTATCCTTTTATAGTTAATTGTGACTTATAAATGACTAATTACGAACTTATTTTCCATGATAAAAATGTATTTATCTAGTCATCGATCATAATTTGTACATATTTCAGTATATTTCATTAACGTGATGTCGTGATACCATTTTTTATTTAAATTATAGAAATTTTACATAGGCTTACTTCTATTTTTTCACTAATTATAAACTTTTTGTAATTCAAAATGACTCAGTCAGAGACTTTTTATAAAATTGGTCAAATCGTAACAAGCTATTGAAGTACTTAAGCGTAAGCCTTTATAATATTCTAGAAAGATACAATAAAATTTCTTGTTGCAATTGGTCTCTCTTTTTAAGATGTGTATTCAAGTGTATTTATTTTAAACTTAAAATGGGTCAAACAATAGCCCCATTTTGATGGATGAAACAAATTACTATTTGTTTGACTTTTGGCATTATGTTTTTATTCCATTTATATATTTGACTTATTTCGTTTAACACAAAAATTACTCCTTCCTAGTCACTCATTTCTTTCCCTTTCTCTTTTACACAAAAATTAAGGAAATGAATTTGGACCACACAAAACACACTACCCCACATACAAATGAATTTAGATAACACAAAACTCACAACCCCACATCCAAAAAGGGAAAGAGGGAAGAAAACCCGACTTACCCAATAAGGAAAAAGGGAAGAAATGACCGACTAGGAGGGAGTATTATGTTTCAAACTATAAAATTTGTGCCCCCATCAATTTCTATACTCATTACAGAAAGTCTTACTTGCGATGGGGCGACCCTTCGCAAGCTTGTGACGGGTTAAGCTCTCCTTACAAAAAACAATTGGGAGTGGGGATCCATTTGTCCCCTATTTACCTCCCCACCTGCACTTTGTGAGAAGAGCTTGACCAGTCGCAAGTTTGCAACGGGTCATTCCGTCACAAATGAGAATTTGTGTACTCATTATACTTGGGAGTATTATTTTAAAATTTTGATACAATTATGTATATAACCATTACTCCTCTGAATCCATTATAATTATATTCATAGATGAAGCCACATGAAATGTCTCCATGGCTTGGTATATAACTCAAAACACAATTCTTATTTAAGACGGACATTATCGGTTTTAAACTTAAACGGGTCAAATAACTACCACTTTACAAAAATAAAATGCCTAGGTATTACCAAAATACTTGTCGTTATCTATACAAGTGACATATATTTGACCTGCTTTAATCTTAAAACGGATGTATCCGTCAGGGATACTAGACTTATTGAACTTCGATTTTTTTTTTTTATTCCTTCCAAAAAAAATCTCAGAAAAATGACTAATAAATTACTAACAATCATTGTTCCTTGAGCTTACACTTGAGTAGCAATGACTTACTACGTATATCTCACTTTACCCTAATCCTTTGACTAAAGACATTTTACAACCCAAAAAAACAAGCAAAACTAAAACTATTTAGTCCCCACCATTTGCTTGTATTCACTCCCAAGTCCCAACCTTAATACCAAGCAATAATAAACATCACCATTCACACCTTCCTACATTCCACATACCTTCTAACTATTCCAAACTATGAACACTTCCACCTGAATAAACTCCCCCCACAAAATTCCAACATCATCAACAAAAAATGGCCACATTTATTCTCATAATATCCTTCCTCCTCCTTGTCCACCATTTTCCAACTGAATTAGCTTTCGGCTTCGGTGGCGGTGTAGGTGTCGGCATTGGCAGTGGTGCTGGTGGCGGTGTATGGCTCGGCGGAGGCGTAAACAATCCGAACCCGAACCCGAACCCGAACCCACCTACATTATCACCATCAACTTCCAACCTTAATGATGCATATAAGGCACTTCAAGCATGGAAATTAGCCATAAGTGAAGACCCAAATGGGATATTAACAAATTGGGTTGGTCCAAATGTGTGTAATTATAAAGGGGTATTTTGCACAAACATGCAAAATAATAATTATAATTATGGTAATGATTACACAACACCTATAATTACAACAACAATAACATCTATAGATCTCAACCATGCAAATCTCAAGGGTATTTTGGTAAAACAACTCTCTTTTTTAACACAATTATCAATCTTACATCTTAATACTAACAGATTTTCAGGAACAATTCCTGATACTTTCAAAGACCTTCAATTTCTTACTGAACTAGACTTAAGTAATAATCTTTTTTCAGGAACATTTCCAATGACAGTCATTTACATGCAAAATCTTATGTATTTAGACTTAAGATATAACAGTTTTTCAGGAGAATTACCTGAAGATCTTTTTAACAAACAACTTGATGCAATTCTTCTGAATAATAACCAGTTTTCAGGACAACTTCCACAAAGTATGGGAAACTCACCTGCATCTGTCATTAACTTAGCTAATAACATGTTTACTGGTAACATTCCTGCAAGTTTAGGGTACATTAATTCAAGATTAAAGGAAGTTTTATTCTTGAATAATGAATTAAGTGGGTGTATACCAGAAGGTGTAGGATTATTCTCAGATATGCAAGTATTAGATGTGAGTTATAATTCATTAATGGGTCATATACCAGATTCATTATCATGTCTTGAAGATATACAAGTTTTAAACTTGGCACATAATAAGTTATCAGGGGAACTGTCAGATCTGGTTTGTTCATTGAAAAATCTGGTGAATTTGAGTGTTGAATATAATTTCTTTTCTGGGTTAAGTCAGAAATGTACAAATTTGTTTTTAAGAAGTGTAGGGTTTGATTTTTCATTGAATTGTATACCTGGGAAAGGCATGCAAAGGCCTCAACCAGATTGTTCAATGATTCCAGGAATTGGGGGAAATTTATGCCCTACAATTCCATCAACTAAGCCTCTTGTTTGTGGGAATTTGCTTGATCTTTTACTTAATCTTGGTCCTTGAATGTTTTAGATTAGGGTTTAATGTGGGGATTTTAATTAGTACTCCATAAAAGAGGGATTTGCTCAATTAATATGTTGGGTTGTAATCTGTAAGTGAGGTTGGTGAATACTGTGCTATCTCATTTAGTAGTGTGACAGTTCATGATTTTGACTATATATAATTAATGTCTCTTTTCATCAATTGTGCATCATCTTATCTATTACACTTTTTTTTTTTTTTTCTAGATGTAAAATCATATGATCTATTAGTTGTATGTTGTATCATTGTAATTTGTAATTTGTATGTATCAAAGTATGTAATATAAATCCTGTATTTTCTATTCTCGTCTTCCAGTCGTTTTCTTTTAGACTATGTTTACCCCCAAACTATAGGTGGAAGTTGGTTGTGCCAGGTTGTGGCTCGTTCGGCCGTGGCACTCAAAGGTGGGCTTCGTGTCGTCCCGCGCCAATAAAATTGAAAATGGTGGCCCAGGCACGACAAATAGCATGCCGTATTTGTCGTGGCGTGCCCACACAAATCCCTCTTCATTAACCGTATTTCTTCGTATTTAAGTGTGCCGAGGCGTGCCCAAGTGGGACATGTTGTGCCTGGGCTAGGCATTGTCTTTTTTTTTTTTCTCAAACTCCAGCCCTTACACGGCCCACGACCCATGGCGTGTTGAGTTGTGCCAATCTCGTGCCGGCCCAACAACCTATGTGCCCACTTTTATCTTTGCCCCAGGCTCGGTTCAAGTGTAAAATATTACTCCGTATTATTTTATAATTACGCTCAATCCCGACTCTTATTTCTATGACTATATCCCTCATAGTCAAGTCTTACACAAATTCTCATTGAAAACGGGCACTATTTGTCACAACAATTGTCTGGGACGGAAGGCGTAATTGTTTATATAAAATAATGGTTGACAAACTAATTTAAAAAGAAGCTTATTTTGGTGAAATCACGTAAAATGATACTTCGTATAACAATTATTAATATATTATAAATTGAAGGTGGTAAAAAAGTAATGTAAAGTAATACGGAGTATAAACTAAAATAAAATAAGGTAAGGTAATTGAAATCTCAAATGTTACCTAATGTATCATTTCATTTCAGTTAGCTTGGTTAAGTAAATAATTTATTTGCCAAACACTTGCGAAAAATAAGTTACCTGAATTTTTGTCAAAAAAACTACTTCAGTCAGAACAAATACCCGAAAGATATTTTCAAAGAGAGCCTAAGATTATTCCTTAAGGCTCTTCACTAGAATACTTGATGCACCCAACTGTGCAGTACAGTCTGAGTCCGATCAAACCATACTTTCCGTTTGTTTGGTCTTTGGTACGAACGTGAACCAAATGGAATGGACCGTGGATCAAACCATCAACCAAATTCATGTAACGAAGGTCTTTAAACTTGTATATTTCTCTTAATTGGATAACACGAGTATTATTTTACTACATACTCACTAGTCACTTCATTCCATTTGATTTTATACATTTGTTGAATATATGCGAGTAATTTTTGAATAGATTCAAATTACTTTCCATTTCATCACGGAAATACTATCATCTCTTCTATCTATGGTAATGAGAAGTTGGTAATCTATAATATCTCATTTTGTATCTCATCTCTACGCTTCTAACCAATGTGTTTCTTTTGACACGTTTGTTAACGACAGGGAATACATTATAAATGTGTTCGTTTGCTTATTGTCAAAGTGAGGGAAAGGGGGACAAATGGACAATATCGAGGATACTCACTAAGAGTATCTTAAGATACAAAATCATGTGTCATAATTTGCTACACAGCTTTGTATTCAGTGGTGGATTTAGCCCCCGATAAAATTCAAATTTTTTTCAAATGTAACTTATATAATTAGTTGATCGCCCCCTTTAATTTAGAATCCCGGCTCCGACGCTGTTTGTATTATTCATTTTTTTTATCTTTCTACTTTAATAAAATATTTCTTACGTATAACAGAGAAGCAAGAATATACGGAGTAATAAATAAATAATTGGAGGAAATAAGTATTTTACTTAGAAATGGGTTGAATAGATTATAGTCGTATATTAACACTGAAGCATACTTTCTCCATTCAACTCCACTCTACCACTTTTTTTTTGTACACTATTCACAAGCGATCATATAATTGCAGTTTTCTCTCAATATATAAGTAAAAAATATATTCATGTGTGATCTTGTTTGATTCATCTTTACGAGTACGTTATTAATATCTAACTTTCATAATTTTTGCAAACACGTAGCTAACGATATTTACCGTGTAAAACACGTCTCGATAAATGTGAAAATTTTTTTTGGTAGAGTGGAGTTGAATGGAGGAAGTATGTATTAGCAGAGTTGTGACTTACTGACTTGTGACTTGTGAACTGACGTGGGTGACATTTTTTTTAAAGGTAAGAAAATTAAATTGATCTTTAGAGTAAGACTAACCTATTTCATCCTTTTAAATAATAGAGGTCAATTAAAAACACCAGCTTTCAAACCACTTTAAAGATTTGAATGCCATAAAATCAGAAGCACCGTTTAACAGGAATGGCACGTTTTAGAGCAATGATGCAGAGCCGATAAAAGTCAATGAAAGTCAATGAAACAGGGCTCGAGGGTGGTCCACACTCCACAGAGCACAGGCCACGATATAACTCTTACACTTTGGCCAACTTTTAATGAGTAAGTCTGTCTTGCGACGGGTATATCCGTTGCAAGTTTTTAATAGGTCAAGTTATCCCACTTGTGTAGATAAGACAAAGCATAGAGAATTACAAATAGTTAAATAGTTTGTCTTTTTCTAATCAAGTGGGTAATACTTGACCCGTCGCAAACTTGCGACAAATATGCCCGTCACAAAGGAGAATGGGTAACTTTTAATTACTTTTCTCAAAATCCTCTGTTTTCCTCCTTTGGCTTACCATTTGTTAATTTTTTTTAATTTTTTAATGTCAAGGACATTAAAACGTTCGAGTTCATCACTCATCATTCACTCAGGAGATCACATATTTTGGACTTCTCACATTTAATGCACTCACAATAGACAAAGTCAAGCAATGTCAACTTTGTTTTTCCTCGTGTAAAAATTACAACTTTACAAGCCTGGCTTACGACAGACAATATTACCCGGAATGAGTCAAATACTACTATATAGTGATAATAAAAGTAAATGTTTTGAAATTTCCTGAACAGTAAGTGGGGTGATTTAAGATGATTAATACCCGTCTTAAATGAGAATTTGTATAGATTATACGATGAGAGCAATAACAAATAACAATGGTAACAAGAAGTTTCATATCCCCTTCATCCATTTTTGATAAAATATTCCTCGCATTCATTAAAGAAAGGAAAAGATCTAATAAGATATAACAGTAGGTCTTGCTTAAGACGGGTCGGATCTTGCGACGGGTATTTTGTGAGAGGAAATGGGTATAGGAGACAAGGTGGACACCCTCCATGTGCTTCTCCACTCACCCTTGATGGGTATTTTGTGAGAGAATATGGTATCCGTCTTAAGCTTAAGACGGATACCCCCGTCTTAAATAAGAATTTGTGAAGATATAAATATAATAGTTGGATTAAGGTTCAACTATTATATTTATTTCCTATTAAGATCAATAAAAAAATAGAGGGAACTTATAACTATATAAATAGTTCTTTAAAGACCTTAACCATTGAGCTAGAATATAAGGAACTCATTACATGAAATTCGTTTATAAAGTAAGGAACAATTTCACGTAGGAATATATTATACTCCCTTCGTCCCGGTCAATTGTTGTCCTATTCCTTTTTAGGGGGTCTCAGTGAATTGTTGTCATTTCTATATTAGGAAGGTTTTCTGCGAGTAATTTGTTCACCCAATGTGACTATTATTCACTTGTTATCTACTAAGTGGAACCACAAACGGTCCCCCACTCTTTCCTTGGTCTTTGTGCCAAAATAAAAGGACAACAATTCACCGGGACATATGAAGTATACGAGAGAAGAAATGACCCACATATAAAGCATGAAACTTTTATCATTGAGGAGGAATAAAGAGTTTCATAATTAATGACCTATATTGATGTGTCAATGAAAAAAGATGGTATAAAACTACTCTATTGTTATTGTCATTATACTCTCATATACCACTTTGTTAGAGCTGGACATTGGTGCGGGCTGGCTCGGCCTACACTGACCCGCCCCACCCCACTGGGCCTTCCTCTAATTGGCCCGCTGTGCTGGCTCGTACAACCCACTACCCAAGTCGGGCCGGGGCCAGGCACTCTCCCCGAGCCCACACTCCCAACCCGCATAAAATTAGGCCACTTTTTACCAATCGGACCGGTTCAGGGCCACCAATTCCCAGCCCGCACTTCTCCAGCTCGCAGTATGGGCTCGGGCTCCCCTCTCCCCAGCACTGCCCGGTCCTAGCTCGGTCAGGCCGCGGTCCAGGTATACACTTTGTTTCAATTCAATTAATCCTCTCAAATTACTCCCTTCAACTATCACCCAATCACCACGTACAATCACCATGCCCACCGGACCACCAACACCCTGAACCGCACATATAGCCACCCGGGTAGATCCCATGCACCACCATCATCTCTTCGCCCGGATTCACCACTCCGCTGAATGGTACATCGACTTAAATAAGTTCCCAAGAACTAGTATTTCATATAAGAAAAAGAATTATGTCATTATTTTAGCCTTTTTTTGGTGCTATGAGTAAAGAACAAGTTCCCAACATTATTCCCCCAACCCAACCCAACCACCACAACACACCCATGACCACTTTTCACTCCACCCATAATGGCTAGTTGGCTACCACCGCCGAGATTGCTCTATTGTTGGCGTTCTACTCACTGCACTCCAGAAACACAACCCCAATTTCGTACTCCACACAACTACACCCCCGAAACACAAAGCTAAAATAAATTGACTATTTTAAATCTCTGTCTAATTAACAATGACTAAGCTGAGGTTAAAGATGAATATCAGTTTACTTAAAGTGCACAAATCGACGCCGGAGTTATATTTATTCAAAAAGAAGATTAAGGAGAATCAAGCAAAGATGGGTGGTAGACTGGTATGGTACGGTCACCGACGATAATGTATTGGTTATGTCACCGGTGATGGTGTACTGGTTACGTACTTACGTCGTCGACGACACACTGATAATAGGGGACGACTACGGGAAGTAATTCATATCGCTGGTGTCGATGGTAGTAACAGTTTCCAGGTGGTGATAGGAGGTGGGGGACGATTACAGAGTAAGGAGGTGGGGAGATGTCGATGTCCACTCAGAGAGAAGCACATGTGGTGGCAGAGGTTTGAATAAACTGGTGGTCGACTATCATAGTCCGGCAGTGTACAACGATGAGAGATTGTGGTGGTCAATATGTTAAAGGGGGAATGGAATTTCATTCCTTAGAAGGGAGGAAATCCTATTCCCTTTGTTTGTCACAAGCAAACACTAACAAAGGGAATTATCAACTTTAATTCCTCTTCCCTTTCCTCGACCCCCCAAACCAAACACACCCTTAAATCTATTATCCCATTAATCATTACCCGGGGGTAATGTATTACTCTTTCATGAGGGTAATAGATTCCGAGGAAAAACAATGACTCTCATACTGAACATATAAACAATTACTCTCATACCGAAATCAATGGCATCAAGTTAAAATCTGATTTTGGGTCTCCTATTTCATTTCCATCAGATGCAAGAGCATCGAAAATCTCTGACAAGAATGTCAAAAACAACAGCTCCTTTACCACCTTTCTAAACAGAAATGCCTCTAGTTTATACAAGTGTATTACTTTTCAAATCAAACGGTCAGAATCGCCGTAGTACAGGTGGTGTTCAATCACTGAGACGATAAGCTCTCCCTCTGAAAGCGCCTGTAGTTCTCTCTGGCTGTGCAGGTCCACCAGCAGCAGCTGGAGCAACTCCACCACCAGCACGGTAAGGTGCCGGGGCTCCAAGTCTAAATCTTGCAACAATCTTATGCCTGTATAAAGAGAGTTAGGGAAATTTAACTAGCACATGAAACTCACATAATAGGGTCATACGATTACTATCAGACCATTTGAGCTCTGAAAGGTTTGGGGTGAGCTTTCAAAGAGAGGTAGTGTTGTAAAAAATCTTAAGAACTCACTCTAGAAGTTAAAACCTATGTTCCAGCAACACGATTGCAAGTGTCAGACAACCAATTTCATAAAAAACTTTCATACTTTCATGTCTGGTCTAAAATGAGGTGCCGGAGTTTTGGGTTCTATGAGAACGTGAGGTATCCAATACTCAACATGCTGCAAGGGTAAAGTGTCCAAGTAACATGATAAGTTAAACCTAAAATCCTTGTGTGAAAACATAAAAAACTATCGTAGTTTAAGTGTGTGACCTAAAAGTCTTAACAAAGTTCTGCTATTCTTCGTTAAGTATTAAGGATAGCAGAAACGACTGAGACATATGTTGTTCCTCATTGCTTTGCTGTGATTAAAACGGTACTACTATTCGATTTTTTCAGTTTAGCGAAAAAGGATACACCCATAAAGGAGTCTTCAAGATATTCTTTCCACCAGCAAGGGGATGCAGCACTGTCAAGAAGTAATATAGATGTCCAGCTATGATTCCCATGAGGTCTGGCACAAGAGGGGACCCAAAAATAACATCCAACGCTAGCATCGCCCAAGGCAGATAGAATGCCTGCAGCTCACGGAAGTTATCGACATGGCACATGCTTGTAATTGGCCAAATCATCAAGTAGAAAATACAATGACGAGGATCAAATTGAACTTTAGCGTACTGCGTACCTTAAGCGTGAAAAGGCCATAGATGTTGACATTGGAGTTGGGAAATTCTCTACTCCATACATAAAGAAGCATGAATACCAGTGATATTCCAAGGAATGGCGAATACAAGTAGGGAATTGCTGATAATGCCTGACAATCATAGAAATGGAAATAGAAATTTACACTCACAAAGCCAGACTAATGTCAGGCGATTTGAGATAATATTCATTAAAACAGACTCAGGGCGTGATGTAGCAGTCGGTCGGTTCATTGAAAAGTTTTTTTTCCTGCTTAAAACGATTCATTGAAGATTTGAAGTGTGATGTTGGAATTTCAGAGCGTCGAACACGTGACATGATGCCAAAGTGAAGTGTCAAAGTAACACAAGTATCAAGAATGTTAGAAAAGATTTTCACAGCCACTGCTTCTATTTTGTTGAAAACTGGAAAGTGGAAACGTAAGGCAGTACTTTCATACCAACATAGTCAAAGTTCCAAAGATCAACATCCACAGGAAATCTGCCGTTCGCCTTTGAAATGGTCCCTGCTCGAGTTGAACTCCATATCTAGCTCTGTTAGAGCAATAGCAACGGTCAATTTGTGGGCTGAGTTCTTATATAAGAACAAACCCTCGCCATTGTGGGAATGGATTTGAGACAATTTTTTAAATTTGAGTTTGTCTCCACAAACTGATTCTTAGCATAAAGAGAGGGAAAATAAACATAAAAAGAGGAGAGGCCTCGCCGGGTAACAAGAAAGATAGAAGATTAACAGTGGGAAAAGAGAGATTTTTTTTCCTTAGACAACCAACCGTGGGAGTAAAGAGAAATTATAGACAAACATAATATTAAAAGAGGACAATAGCTGAACAGAAATACAAGACTCAAATTATTTTCAGGTGCCTTCATTTGCCTATTATATCATATTACCTAGAGTAATGGCTCGGTAATCAATGTACATTTCTAATTTTATATCGATGTGGATACCCCAAACAATCCAGCATCTTCACAGACTCACAGACACAGTCCAATGATTTGCAAATTGAATTTGAGTTGAGGCTTTCAGCTCCAGTTATGAAACATGAAATTTCTGATTCTGATAACTTTAAAATAATATAAGGAATCTCAATTCAAAGTTAGATCAAGGGTTTAAGAAAACAATTGGGTACGTGGAAATTTGAACGAAGAGACATTAAATGAGAGATTATGGAGAAAACAAGAAAAAAAAAAGGTGGAGAAATAAGACAGATTTTGCGAAAAACAAGGAGACATGGTTGAACACTGTGGGGGGCCTGGGGGGTTAGCTTGAAAGGAAAAGTGGAAGACACTTTTTCTCAATAATACCTGTGAAAGTACATGCTGATCTGTCCTGACTTCAAGTCCTCATGATCATAGAAAAAAAATTACAAGGACATACTAAAGGTGTCCAAGAAGTTCAGTGTATACGGCTTTATGTCTTTCAGAGAACATATTCAGGCAACAAATTTCCAGCATCCCAAGTTACAAACCAACCTAAATCTATCCAAATTGCTTCTTCTTATGCATCAACCTTCTAATCATTATAGCAATTGGGATAGAAGTGTTTACAGAGGTCAAACAATTGCACATTGTAATATTCAGAAATTTCTCGACATCACATTGTTACTTCTATGATCTATTGACCAGCAAGTTTTTGTTGGAGGAAGAAACCTAGCCAAATATAAAGAATAGAAAAATATAATCCTTCTGTACTTTTTATACCATCTCATATTATGCAGTCTTTGAGACCTTGCCTTGACCACGTTCTTCTGTTAAATAAAATATTATTTCGTGAAAGAGTTTTGAATAATGAGTGTATATATATTGTCATATATTAACTTTTTATATTTTTTATTCAATATATTTATGGGAACGTTTGTAATTTTGACCCCCAAAAAGTAATTGAGAAGACAAAAGAAGTATGGAGGGAGTATTAATTCTGCACTCGCAGAAAACATCAATGGTCTAAACATGTTGTCTTTAGTTCCCATTAGACTCATGCAAGATTTATACACGAATGTGCAGTTTGCATGCTCATCATAACAAGGGATCAACTCTTATATTTAAGTCAATTTTGATGACGGCCTTCTGCTAGTATCTGACCTACTCTAAGGAAATAATATGTTTTGCATATCCTGTGAATCAGAATATATTACTCATCTACAGTTATCAACATGATCAATGAGCATAGATAGAAATATAGAATATTTGGATCATGAGCAAGTAACTTAATGTAAATTGCCCCAGTAAGGAAAATTTTCTACAAAAAATAACCACTGGACAGTAACACGGCCATTCTGACACAAGATAATAAGTTGTCCAAATAAGGAAAAGAACAAAATCAAAGAAATCTAATAACTCTATAATTAAATTACAAGCCAAACAACTTACATCATTAGCAGCCGAATCCCAAAGTTAACAGAAAACTTTCCAAGGAAAAAGAAGTTGGTAACCAGCCGCCACAACTGAAAACAGTATATAATTGTTAGGAAGAGATAGTTAAGATGAAGCGATACAGGAGACACCAATAATTAATACGGAGTAATAAATAAGTTAGATAATAAAGAGCTTCTCTTTGCCATTTATAGACAACCTCTATAAAACATTTAACATCGACAGATGAAGAGCAGTCTACCCACAAGAGCATAAAGAGCATGATTGTCAAATGAACCAACTACAAATTTAGTTAGAAGAAAGAGCCTAACTGTCTAAGCAATCTGTTTAGGAATGCTCTCAAGTCTTAAACTTCTTCATTTAGCTTAACAATTCTCATAAACTAAACTCCATGTCTGCGTTGGATATATAAGTCATATAACTGAACAGGAAATATTCTCCATTTGTATTTAACCAAAAACACTCATTTGCCTTGTAGTTCGATTTAGTCATCTAGGTACTGTGAAACGTGTTCTTAAAGTTCATGAAAAAACGCTGTAGTTTAGAGAATGTCTCTACCGTACTCCTCAATAATACCATGAAAAATATGTCAACTGAAAAATTACCCCAGCTAAATAATACTTCGACATCAAAATTCAAAAGAGCTAGTATCAAACATATAAATAAAAAAACTTGCATAGCCGCGTCTGCAAGGCATATGTCTCCAATACTGTACGGAATGGAAACCCATTCATCTTGCAACTTGAGCGATAACCACATTTCAACATTTTCTGGGCATCCTCCAGATGTCACCTTCAGATACTATTGCTTTTCTACTTTTATACTTTGCATACCCTATTCTTGTAATACCAACAAATGGTGGAAATTTTTTGGGTGGGGAAACGCGGGCAGGGATAAGGCGGTTAGAAACAGCAGAAATATCTGACATCTAGAGCTTGATGTTGCCAAAACAAGGCGATAAGGCAAAAAGCTTATGAAGCATGGACTATACCTGGAAGTTTTTGAAAACCAATCCATATATCAGAGCAATATAATAAGTATTGAGCAAGCCCAGTTGAAATGCCGTGGTAAAAGCCAGGCAGAGAGTTCCATAACCCTTGCTTATTGGAGGAAGAGAGTTATACCACCTGGAATGAAAGTGAAGATTAATATTCTACACAGTTATTGTATCGTCATAAATTTGTCAAAACAAAAGAAATCATAACAAATTCATTGGGTGGTGATCATAAGCAACCAACACTGGTTTGTAGACAAGCAATTTCCGAAAGCAATACATCATACATACATAAAGAATGGCTTGAATACCCACCAGGTGGAATGTATTAGTGTTCAGAGACAAAATACCTCTCATGAGCACAAAGAATCAAACATTGTTGTTGTAACAATGTATAACTGTAGTGAACTACAATGTTATAGCGGTAACTATGTACAGATAGAACGGCCCTACACAAGACTAACTAGTGGTCATATGAACTAAGGCCTGAGCATAGTGACATAACTAGGTGAATATTTCTTTGCAGCTCCCTTTTTATTGGGGTTTTAAGTATTCTATTTGGATTTTCTACCCTCTTTAACAAGTTAAGAAGTTAATGAAATGAACCAACTAAAAATATTTGTTTGGGGTACAAGATTTTGGTAGTGGACTAGCAATGGTTATGATCCTCTGCTAAATTAGTTATGGTTGTGCACTTTCATTGGTAATATTGCATGAAAATAGTAAAATAAAGCACCCACAACTATTGTATGAGGCAAAGTATGCAACTTACTGCAAGGAAGAAATACGTAACTATCTAAATCATTAATCATGAATTCTTTCATTTAGAAAGTTTACTTGAATTGTAATTATTTAGTGTTTGTAACTGGTAACCTAACAATTCAGGTGGAATTCCCAACTTGAAAATGGTATCCATGATCATATACTTGTGATCCATTTGTTGGGACCTAGTCCAGAGGATCATTTCGTTTACACCAGTAGAAAGTTTTTGTTGAAGCTGGAAACTCCAGCTAAATTGTAAACAGCGAAAATTTTCTGCCGCAGCAAACAAACAGGTCCTCAGCAAGTCATCACAAGTATTAAGTATATCACTGTATATTTCACCCTCATTCACTCCACGGCATTTCAAGCTAGGAATCCATTTCTACATGAATCGTGACAACATTAGTGAACGAAAATAAGTCACCAGTTGCAAACACCAAATAACACAGTTTAAGCAAACTGCCTAAACGAAACTAATTTATATTGTTACATACTTCCTCTTTGAAGTAAGTTGTATAGTTTCGCTTCGTTCCATAGTTGTGGATTATTTTGTCTTGGTATTTGCATCCAAAAATACAAATGAAAGCGCACCGGCATAACTAGTTGGTAGATGATTATTATCCCCCCACCCCTTTCAAATCCGTCCACCCTCATTTTGCTATCCAAACAATAGAAATTGCCGCCCTCCAAATCCGTCCCCTCCCTTACCTTCCAAATCCTTCTATCCAAACAAGGCCGTAGGTTTTCCTTCCAAATCCTTAGCCAAATTTTCCGGCTTCGCCGTTGATCACATGAAACTGACTTAGCACAATGTCCAAACTTCTTAAGACACAAATCTAATAGAATTATCTACCCATCAAAATTCCACAATGTTCAGATTTGCAGCACTATTGTAATTTCTTAGCGAAACAATATTTCAAAACCAATTCAATATCAAACATAGGAGTAACTTGCTGATCAATACACCCAAACAAAAATAAAACTTTTAAATAAATAAATAAACATTTACTATATTTAAACAGCATGATCAGCAGAAATCGGTAATTTAATGATGAATTGGAATTAAAAAAGAAAAGGACCGAATATATAAAATAAAAATAATAACAAATTGAATGGAAGTAGGAAATGCAGAAAAGGAAGATGGAATTACTCAGCCGGAGACGACATTGATGAACAAAGTGTTGGATTTGGTGTACAAGTTAATAAAATAGTGTTTGAATTACTTAGGTTTGTGTGTAATAAAAGGAGTTTCAAAGATGAAATTCACTTAATTGGGAAGTAATTATCACTTTTCTTGAGTTTGAGTTTGAGTTTGATTTTTTGGGTTTATTTGGATAGTAATGGAAAAGGGATGAAATAGCTAATTCTGGTTCTTTCGCGAGAACGACTTTGTTTACGTCAACCACTCCTCTACACGGACCAGTCTAAAGATGGCATTTTGGACCCGGACCCGGCACGGGCCCGGTGCTCAACCCGTGCCAGCATGGCCCAGGCACGTACAGGCGGAAGTCGTGCCTCGTCTCGCATTTTCATGGAAGTCCGTGACTAGGCACGGCCCGACCCAAACACAACCCGACTGATGGGACGCATAGGCACGATTGGGGGAAAACCCATATAATATGAAATTAACACTTTTAATGATGTGTTATGGGTCAAATTGACAAGTTGGGTCAAAGTTATGGGCTATGGGCGTGTTGTATGAGTCCATGGGCCTCGTTTTATACGAAGTTATGAGCTAAAAAATGAAAAAATCACCAAAATGTTGGGAAATATCTGGGTCGGCACGACTGGGCCGGAAGCACAACACAACACGTGCACATGGGAACGCATGCCTTCGGGTCATGCTTGGACAGGGGGTGCGGAATTGGGCACGGCACAAAGGCACATTACCCGTGTCAAGGCTAGGCCAGAAAAATGGAGGAGGCACGAAGCACGGCCTACTGGCCCGATCTGCCACCTCTACGGGCCACACACACTTGTGAGTAAACATCGCAAACAAATTAGTAATTTTGTTTTGGTTATTTTGGATTTAATAACGTTTTTGTAAAGAAGAGAGGTTTGGGGTGATAAAAAAAAGGTAAAAATAAGTGAGGTTGAATCCTCCATGTCAACTGGAAAGTTCGAAATGACTTTTATGGATACTCCCTTTAAAATATTGAGTGCAATAACTGTGGAGGGAGGGGGGGGGGGGGGGTGAAGAGTTTATGAACGACTTGCTAAGGGCTTTCGGTCGTGCAATTGGATGAATATTTCCCTTGAATCAAACATCTGCTAATAAAAATTTTCGACAATGTCCTAATAATCTTTAGCACAAACCTGTTAGGAACGAAGACTAAAAAATCATACAAACTCGAGGCTAATGGTTTTGGATGAGAAGATTTCTCCTTTGTACAAATTGGTTTCTAAGCACGCAAGAATAAAAGGTGTTTAAGAATGGACAGTGTAAAAGTAGTTTGAATGAGTATTTAAGTGAAGTGAGTTTGATTGGGATCTTGAATTTTCTTTTGGAGAATGCTTCAGTTAAGGGGATGTTAAAAAAGGTGAAGACTATAACTCTAGATTGATCGACTTCTCCAAGGCGGTGGCTGGGTCTATTGGAAACAACTTCCTAAGATTAAATAGTATGTTGAAGGAGTTATTTGCACGCGATCATTTTTAACTGGGATAAAGGTAAGAGCATGTCAAAAAGTGGGAATCAAGAATCATTTAGGCAAGAGGATAAGTGAAAAGTAGGTGATTAGGTTTCTTTTAAAGCATCATTCAAGAGTACTTTATGTATCGGCAAATGCTTGGAAAACATGGACGTCTATATGTCTACTTTTGAAGATATCTTCCCCAAGATTAAAAGTTAGGTCTCCAACAAGACGGATAATCTTGAGAGACCTTTAATCATGAAGGAGGTTTGGACGGTTGTCTTTCAACTTGAAACCCTCAAGGCCCTTAGGTCATGACACTATCCCTGCATTTTTCAAAAAATATTGGCATCATGCACAAGATTAAGGTGGGCGTTTGTGAGGTTGCCCATGTTGCGTTAAATTCTGGTTTCATCCAGAAATATTTGAATAAGACTTCCATCACCCTTATTCCAAAAAAGCTCGTCAACAAAAACAGTTGAACAATTTAGGCCTATTAAGCTCCACAACGTCATTATAAAAATTATTACCAAATGAATTATCAATCGCCAAAAAATGGTGGTTGATAACTTGGTTGGTAACTTTCCAATCGCTTTAGTTCTAGGAAGAATTATTAGTGACAATAATTTAATAGCTCGTGAGATTATTCATCGTATTCATGATTCTCACAAAGGTAAACGTGGGATTTTGGTTTTCAAAGCTGATAAAGGTAAAGTCGCGTCACCTTAATCAAAGTAATCCTAATTCACTTCTAACTAATAGTCAGCGGTAAGTAAGGTATCGAATCCACATGGAGGCGGTAGTATTCTAATCTGTTAAACTAGGTTCGTCTCTTATAGTAACAATTTGGTGGTTTTTGATTTGTGTTTCTAAGCTAATTGCAAACAATAACAATAAAAAGTTGAAAACAATAAGATTAAAAGTCTAGGGTCTCAGGTTCACTAGGATTATTATTCAGGGGTAAAGGTGTAATCAACTATCATGCAATAAAGTTATCTAAGGTCACAAGATCAGTTGATTCAATTATGCCCTTTAGATCTACAATTAACATGCGATCGCTATCATTAAACGAGTTCTATTCAATTATCGTAGCCTATCTTAGTCTTAACCCGGTCGGTGTTAATCCTAATTTGCGAGACTAATTAATTAATCATGACCAATAATTAACCAACTAGATTTAAAACTATAATCAAACGATAACCATGCTATTGCAATTCAATTAATTAGTCTATCCCTTCTAGCAATCCTAAATCCCCTTTCAACCCTAGATAAGAATTTAGCTACTCATAACGATATTAATAACAACAATAATAAATAAAGTAAACATGATTAACAATAATGAAAGGATTAACAAAGAATAATTAAAGAACTGAAAAGTAACTAACTGAATAACAAAGGAAGATTAAAGAGTACCAATTACAAGCTTGAACTAAAAACAATAGTCTAAAGCAAACAAAACTTTAGTTTCTAATATTAAAGCGTACTTAATTATGAAAGACGAGCTTTTCTTTTATAATAAAAATCTAATTAACTAGGTTAAACTAATTTAGGAAATCCAAAAGCCGTCAAATACTAATTTAGGAAATCCAAAATCGCACACCTATCTAAGATAACCAACATGCCTAAACTAATGCAGTAAAGGAAGTTGGGATCGTATCCACAGAAAGACTAAAGAAATTCTATTTGCTAATTAATAGTCTGTCTAAGTAACAAATTGGGGGTTTTGATCGTTTGTTATCTAAATTACAAGTAGTGAAGGAAAGAGAAATAAAGGGAAGAGAATTAATTGAAGAAAGTGGATTAAAATATAATAAGAGAGATAGCTAGGATATCGGGTTACCACGGTCAACGACGGTTAAAGATAGAATTAAAATATTAACATAAACATGGTCTGAAGGGTAAGGAATAGTTCTTTTCGATCTACTATTCACCCTAGAATTACTAAAGTAACTTTCGCTCTAATTAGTAAATTCTATTGTTCGCTGCAAGTTCTACCATTTCCATATCTTACGATCTAGGTCAAGGATTAACAAACTAATACTCCCTCCCATCCAAACCAAAGGTTACATGGGAGGGAGCACAAGTTTTAAGAAAAAATTGATAAATGAAGGGTAGTATTGGAATGAAAGTAGGACCACTTGAATATTTAATGTTAGTTGGGTGGGTGGGGTAATGGCATATTGTGTAAATATATAAGGTAGATGAGGAGTATTTGGTCTTATTTGTTACCCAAAAAAGAATGGGTAGTTTGGTTTGGATGGTCCAAATAAGGCAAGTGTAACCTTTGGTTTGGATGGGAGGTAGTAAATCAGTCACATGCATTTAACCAATTTACTTACAATTAAAGCAACGATTAACAAAACAAACCAATAATCATGAATTAACTAATAATCTAACAATATATCATCGCATAACCGCAGTTCCCCTAAATCCTAGCATAGAAGAATTAGCTACTCATGTTGTATCTAATGAAATTAACTACAACAATAAGAATTGAATTAAACATGATGGAATAAGATAGAAGAACAATTAACAATCTAATAAATTAAACAATAAAGTGAAAGAACAAGGATAGAGGAATTAAGAAGAAGGAATTAAAACTAAAGGAGAAAGATTTAATACCAAAAGAAAAGGAAGAAAGATCGATTCCAAATTATTAGATCTAAAGTCGCTAAAAGGAACGTAAGATGTTTAACAGTGTAAAAAGATAACCTAATTATTCTGTTTTACAAAGCTTAAATACTAAACTCTGTAATTATTAAAACTAATGGGCCGAATTAGATAATCTAATTTTCGGCTAAAGCTAAAAGCAGTCGATCGACTAACAACACTGGTCGATCGACTAAAGTGAAGAAATTTACTATCTCTACTTCAAATTAGTCGATCGACCAAAATGGTTGTCGATCGACTAATTTCCAAAACCCGTCGATCGACAACTTAAGATAGTCGATCGACTAAAAATCTGGCGAATTTCCTGCAATGCGCACCGAACTTCAAGAGGCCGCCATTTCTTCGTTACTTGGTCAAATCATGCATTTTCGGTGGCGTTGGAAAGCTAAGAGGATAAGATTTTATCTTCAATTAAAATCACTGGATTATCAATTGTAGATCTTGAGATATGGATCTTCAAAGTTGACACTAGTGACATAAGGCTCTTGAAATTCCTTCAAACTTACTTTGTTGATAGGATTTGGCTTGCATTTGCTCCTTTTTGGGTAATAACCTATAAAACTACAAAACAACCCAAAGTAGCAAATAGAGGAATAATAATAGCTAAAAGATACGTAATAAGCATAGAAATGCGTGTCAAATAAGAGAATAAATGCATATGAATGACACGCATCAGTAAGGGTACGGAGTCGGGGTCGGTGTAAAGTGGGGAGTCGGGGTGTGAGCAGAAGATGCAGGGGTGATCCGCCGACGAGGTCGACGGGTCTCGGCCAAGGTGAAAATAAGCTCGGGTGGTACCACATAAGAACGAGGGGGAGGGGTAGGCTCAGTCTCAGGATCATGGGCAGACAACCGCTCCGTAGACGGGAGACGGTTATCGGAGTCAGGAAGAGATATCCACAGGGACCCCCATACTCGCCACTGAAATTGAGCGTTACCTAACGCATTAATCCAGCACAAAGTGAGGCGCAAGTACTCCTCGTCGACCCTAGGAGCATGTACCTCGGTCAAGGGTGTGTACCGACGGTCTCCCCCAAAACCCAGCAAGTCGCCTAGCCAACCTAGTTGTAACACCCCGTAATTTGAAAGACCGAAATTATATTTGAAAAGTAATAAATTTAATTTATTTTAATTTATTACGATTTATTGAATTTATGATAATTTAATATAATTATTTTGAATTTATTTGGAATTAAAGAGTAGGTTATACGGTTTAAACCCGAACTTCATTTAACTATTCCCGAGTCAACTTAAGTCCCGAAACAAACCCAAAACCCGACTCCAACATGTGCCACACGCCCCAAGGCACCTTTTTCCCTCATTTTAGGGCTTTTGATTACTTTTGATTAAACTAATACAAATATCTAAGATATTTGTAACTTTATCGATCTGTCAACTTAAATTCCGCAACAAATCGCTTAAACCCGGACCCGACTTCTTCCTCCTCCACACGCCTCTCCCTCTTGTCCCTTAGGATTAGATATTTTTATTTCTTTTGATTAAACTAACATAATAACTAATAATATCTAGATATTTACCAAAATATCTAAGATATTTATAAAACCCAAGTCAATCCCGTAACAACAAGTTCAAAACCCGACTCCTGTTAATCCCCTATATTACACGGTCCAACCTCCCCTCTTACTCACCGATTATCTTTTTATTTTACATTAAATCAACTTAATATCTATTTAATACCTTCTTTAATATAATCACAATTGTTCTTCGTGTTCTTGATCGTTCTTGAGCAAAATCGTCACAAAACCTTCATTACTTGGCCAAATCCGTTCTAAATTATATTTCTAGAGTCTCCTCTCCGCTCTTCATCTCCGTGTACGTTTCATTTTCAATTTCGACAAAATCGTTTTCAACACTTTAATTGTTGAAATCAAGTTTTAATTCTAATAATGTTATTTTTGTCATTTCTTATAGGAGAAGATTATGAAGACGAGTTTGGTGACTCGTATATTTTAGAAGAAGATTAGTCGACGGGTTTTTAGGTCTTATTTTGGTGCTATTTGGTTTTGTGCTAGCTAAGGTAACGATTACCGAGTTACTCGACGAATTAATGTCACATATATTTTTGTTATTTACGGTTTTAAGTAGTAACATGCTAGGTTGTTATTATTATTAAGTTTTATGAGTTTTTAACATATTTAGTGTTTTTGACATGTTGGATGATTTGTTCATAATCATAATTTTAGTCTGAATGATGGTTGAATTGGTTGTTAAAATGGATGGTTGTTAATTAAAACATGTTAGAAATAAATTTGGGGTTGTTGTTGGTGGTGGCCGTGACTGGTGGCCGAGAAACAGGCCCGGCAGGCCCGGTTCAGGCCCGGCTGCCCGGTCTTGGTTGGCCCGTTAATTGGCCCTTTGGGCTTGTGTCGATACTTGATTGTTTTGTTGTTGTTTTGACGGGTTTTAAATATGTTAAGAATGCGGGAAATATTAAGAAACGATTTTAGAAATGGTTGACCAAAACAGGCCCAAACCAGGTCCGTGGGCCCGGTCCAGGCCCGGTTCAGTCTAGGCCCGGTCCAGGCCCGACTGACCCGTGAGCCCTCCTTTGGGCTTGTGACGGTTTTTGAGTTTATTGTTATTATTATATCATGTTTTGTAATATTTAGCAAGTGAGAAATTTTAATAAGTAAATTATTTAATTAAACGGTTTTCATAATATTATTATTTCTCACATGTTAGAAATTATAGCATGAGATTGTAGTTTAATTTGATATCCCTTAAGTCAAGCGGGTGTCGTAAGAATTAATAATTCACATGTTAGAAATTAGAATAAAATAGCATGAAATGAATATGATGTTCTTATGTTCAAGCCTAAATGGCTAAGACTCTGTTTCTAGCCGGTTTGACCAAACGGGTTTGGTCAAACTATAATCTAGTCAGCCCCGTTTTGACTGATGACCCGTCGCGGGACTCGGCTCGGGGATTTGTCTTCAGGTAAGGTTTTATTTAATGAATGAATGAATGAGCCTTAGTAGATATGAGGCGATATGATATTTGAATGTGATTTATATGCAATTAGTCATATGATAGGAAGTTTTTCCCGTGATTGTTTAATTGTATGATATATGTCGTGTTGACTAAGTACTCATAAAGAATTATGATTTTATGGCGTGTTGACCATTCTAATTCTAAATGAGTACCTTAGACCATGACATTGATAGACCTTACTATCTTTAACGAGTATATAGTTCACAGCTTGATAGCTTTTGTGTCACTGGCCTGGATTTTGATACCAAGCCGGGGCATGGCTGCCTAATTGCTTCCACTTTGGGAATGGAGCCAGCTTAAGTACTAGCCAACTCTGCTTAGGGGGTCTCCTAGTAGAGATTCTCATGTACTTTTGGTCATGAGACAGGGCATGGGTTAGCTGTTGTCGCTAGGTCTGATCAGTCTAGGACTAGGATGTTTATCCTACCTTGTGGTATAGCCTCGAGTTACAGAAGTCGACTATTGACTGTACTAAGAACTTATGCCTGTTTCTAGACGTATTGGTCTTTCATGGTTGATGATTCTATGAATCTTAGAAGGTGAGATGCAAGCCGGCTGGGGCTACGGTTGATAGAGTTTGGAATTACCGGTTGTTCAATGATTCACATGAAGCTTGCATGAGGAGCTAGCATTCATATTGTAGGTTTATGTTAGTTATTATGTCATAACATGAAAAGCATATCGTATTATGGTAAGGCTTGTATTTTCCATATAATCTCTTTTATGTTTCATTTTGTTTTATTAAACTCGACATTCGTGGCTGGGAGAACCGGAGTTACCCCCCTGAACTGTGGCTTCAGTGTTTACATTTAATGCAGGGTCGACAGGTTGTGGATGCATGCTTGGGTACATGACGAGAGCTAGCGAGTGAAGAATTACCTTGGACCTATATTCGGTTCTTAGGATTGTATTATTTAATACACTCTTTTATTTCCGTATTTATTAGGGAGATATGTCTCCCGTTTTAGATACTTCTTATGTATAATATTATTTCCTTTTTGTTATGAACATTTTTCTTTAAGACACCTTTGTTATGATGAATATATTTAATGGTAGGTTCCGGTTTTAAAATTTACCGATTTTCACTAAAGTGAACCTATTAAAAACGTATTATCATCTTTTATTTATTTAAATTACTTGTTTATCTTTCCGCAAATTCGAGGGTGTCACAGTTGGTATCAGAGCATTTTGCTCCCGACGCACGTTTGTGTACCCTAGTATAAATAACTTGACCTTAATAAAATAATAAACTTGTGAGATAGAATGGTAGGATGGGTAGATTAAGATTTATGTTGTAGTCTCTTTGTGCTTGCTAAATGATAAGTACTAATCTGTGTTTTCTTTTGCAAGATGCCTCCGAGAGTTGACAACGCGATCCTAGAAGCTCTTACTCTTATTATACAGAATCAACAAAATCAACAAAATCAACAGCCGAATCCTATTCCTAATCCTCCTCAGGACCATGAGAGACACGGAAGTTATACATGGGTTGCTTCACAACTGTCTAGGAGCAAAGCCAAACCTATGGTGGTGAAGTGGATCCCATCGAGCTTTCGGAATGGATACGGGAAATGGAGAAGAACTTTTCTCTATATGATGTTCTTGAAACGGATAAAGTCCGTCTTGCTTCCCACTTCTTAGTGAAGGAAGCTGATCAGTGGTGGTCACTTACGGCCCTAACTCTAGTTGGAACCTGGTTTGGGTTGAGACTGTTTTCCGTGAGGCTATTAGAGACGAGTTTACCCTGATGAATTGAAGGACAGCAGAAACTGAGGAATTATGGATCAAACAGGGAAGTCTCTCGTTCAGGGAGTGAGTTCACGACCAATTCAACGAGTGGTCATTATGCCACTTCGACTATTAAAAAGGGAGGAAGACACGACATTCTTTTACATGGAAAAACTTTTCCTCAGGTGAAGTGCAAGATCAGTAGGGGTGACTACTTCTTGTTCTACCTACAACGATGGACTATAATGGGCAGAGAGTTCAGAGTCAAGTCGTGAGATTGCCGACGAGGCTCGTAACTGTATGGTTGCTCCTATGCTTATGGTAAGCGACCGTTGTATCCTAATTCTCGCCTTCCTTTTCTCCTTCTTTCCCAAACAAGAGGAGGAGCTTTCAGAGTGGACAAGCAACTAAGAGTAACCGTCCATTCGTCCCGAGCAACAACAACGATCTTAAGGGTCGTATCTGTTTTGGGTGCAAGATGCCTATGCATCCCGGTATTGGCTGTTTCAACAAGCCAATTGTGTGCTATAATTGTCAGAAACCGGGACACAAGTCTAATGTATGTCCTGATAAGAAGAAGACAGCTTCTACACCAGCTACTTGCTGGGGAGACCGAAGGGGTCGAATTTTCATCATGAGCCGACGCTTGAGGCCCGATGCTCAACCAGACATGTGACTGGTATGTTTTCATTTTATGAAATACGTGTTGAATTATTTGATAACGCGGAGCTTCTTGTCCTGTATTTCGAATGAGACTATCCGATTCAAGTACCTTCTCAAAGCTCATTGAGAAAGTAATCCTATTATCTTTACCGTCCGGAGATGTGTTTCATGTTATTATGTTCATTAGGAAATCCTATATCAATAAACGGATCTACTTTTCCGGCTAATCTCCTTCGTTTCCCTCTTGAAGAATTTGATATCATTCTGGGCATGGATTGGTTATCTACATATCATGCTCTATTTGAATGCCGTGACCAGAAGATTATTCTCAAAAGCCCTTTAGGTACCCGTGTATCCTATCAAGGGGTTCGAAAACAGACCACTGTGAAACTTGTTTCGGCTATGAGGATGGTAAAAGCTATCAAGAAAGGTTACAAAGCTTTCTTATGTGTTGTGACTACTTCTACCACTTCGTCTTTGCCTTCATTGGAAGATGTGCCAATTGTTCAAGAATTTCCAGATATATTTCTCGATGAATTACCAGGAATTCCACCTGAAAGAGATGTTGAGTTCTCTATTGAACTAGTTCCTGGAACTGGTCCTATTGCGAAAGCTCCATATCGCATGGCACCTACCGAATTGAAAGAGTTGAGAGTTCAACTTGATGATATGATCGCGAAAGGTTTCATTAGGCCTAGTGCATCTCCTTGGGGTGCGCCCGTGCTCTTTGTCAAAAAGAAAGACGGTTCTATGCGACTGTGCATTGATTATCGTGAGTTGAACCGTGTCACAATCAAAAATAAATATCCACTTCCGCGTATGGATGATCTCTTTGACCAGTTACGTGGTGCTTCAACTTTTTCAAAGATTGATCTTAGATCGGGTTATCATCAAATTCCCGTTCGTGAAGCAGATATTCCCAAGACTGCTTTGAGCTCGAGGTATGGTCATTTCGAATTTAAAGTGATGCCATTCGGTTTGACTAACGCTCCAGCAATATTCATGGATCAGATGAATCGTACCTTCAGCGAGTACCGCGATAAAATGTGTGTAAGTAAGTATCCAGTGATGATATTTGATTCTTTTCTAAATCTAAGGAAGAACATGCTGATCACCTCCGAAACCATTTTTGGGTGTTCTCGACGCCAAAAGTGGTATGCTAAGTTCTCCAAATGTGAATTCTGGTTGCCCGAGGTATCTTTCCTTGGTCATGTCATTTCCAAAGACGTTGTTATGGTCGATCCAGCTAAAATTGAGGCAGTTGTGGATTGGAAAAGTCCGAAAAATGTGTCCGAAATTCGGAGTTTCCTTGGTTTAGCGGGTTATTATCGTCGGGTTGTGAAAGATTTTTCCAAATTAGCAAGACCGATGACTCAATTGCTAAAGAAGGAAGCGAAGTATACTTGGACCGATGAATGTGAAAAATGCTCTGGAATTAAAGAAGAGATTGACTACCGGCACCGGTGTTGACTTACCAGATGATGAAGCTGATGATGGATGTCTTTGTGATGCTTCAAGCATGGTTTGGGATGTGTCTTAATGCGATAGAAAAGTCATTTGCATATGTTCTCGACAACTCAGGGTCTCATGAAGTGAAACATACCCGACTCATGATCTTGATTAGCAGCTGTGGTGCATCGCATTGAAACTTGGAGACCTATCTTAGTGGAGTCATTGTCGAATCTATACCGATAATAAACGCTTGAGGTGCACTTTACTAAGGAAGGAGTTGAATTATGAGACCAAAGAAAGATGGTTAGAGTAGTGAATGTTATGATGCCGAGTTGATTTACCATGAAGAAAGTAAATGTTGTGGCAGAGATTGAGTAGGAAAGGAATAGTCTTCATTGAATGCTCTTAGTACTTTAACCGATGAACTGGGGAGGGTAACAGAATGTCAGAAGCTAAAGATACAGTTGTGTTGGAAGGATTCGATTATCTTGGTGCTTTGACTGCGGGGAACCGATTTCTATCGAGAGATTCGTACTATTACCGGAGGAAGGATGCTACTTTCATAAGCCATACAAGCAAAAGTCCTACTTCGGCAAGTAAGGATTGTGTGGCGGATAATGATGGCTACCTTCGTTACCATGGTAGAATGTATGTTTCCGAGAAGGCCAGAGTTGAGAAGAGAAACTTGATGAAAGCTCACCCTTTCTCCTTTTTATCATCCTGGCGGTGACCAAACGTATAAAGATTGGAGAACCACAGTTTTGGGGGCCTCCTAGGATGAAGATTGAAGTAAAGGAGTATGTTGTAAATGTCTTAACTTGTCAGAAGGTGAAGATCGAACATCAAAGGACCCGGAGTTTTGCTACACCCCTTTGGAAATCCTTCTTTGGAAATGGGAGTCTATATTCTTGAACTGTGATGGCATTGACCTAGAACTTCAGTGGAAAAGGATGCCAGCTGGGTTATGTAGACCGTCTAACCAAGTGTGCCAGATTCGTGCCTATCAAAGAAACTTGGAAGATAGATGTTTTAGCCCGTGTCTATGTGGATGAGATAGTGCGTTACCATGGAGTGCCTAAAGATATAGTTTCAGATCGTGATCCGAGATTCTGTTCCCGATTCTGGACGGCTTTACAAGAAGCCATGGGTAGTAAATTGTTGATGAGCACAGCATTTCATGCCGCTAATGATGGTCAAACCGAGAGGACGATCCAAACTTTGGAAGATCTTCTCCGGGCTTGTGCCTTAGACTTTCACGCTTCTTGGGAGAAGTGTTTGCCTCTGGTTGAATTTTTTTATAACAACAGTTACCATGCTTCTATCAAAATGGCACCGTACGAGGCTTTATACGGTAGGAAGTGCCATAGTCCGGTTTGTTGGGATCCAGTCCAGGATGATCATGTGTTGAGTCCCGACATAGTGACTGAAACGATTGATCAAGTTCAAGTCATTTGTGAGCGAATGAAAGCCGCTCAAGATAGACAAAAATCCTATGCCGATGTCCGTCGTCGACCACTTGAATTTGATGTTGATGACCGAGTATTCCTTAAAGTGTCACCGTTGAAAGGAGTGAAACGGTTTGGAGTGAAGGGAAAGTTGAGTCCTAAATATATTGGACCGTTTCGTGTGCTTAAGAGAGTTGGCCCCGTTGCTTATCGTTTGGAATTACCTCCGAACTTGGAGTAAAGTTAATGATGTGTGTGGCTCCATGTTTCTTAATTGGAAGAAGTATATTCGTGATCCGAGTCATATTATTTCAAGAAGAGTGGTTGGACTGGAAACTAATTTGGTGGAAGAAAGAAAGGCAGATTCGTATACTTGAAAGGGCTAACAAACAACTCCGAAACAAGGTGGTACCTTTAGTTCGTATTCTTTGGCGTTGTGGAAACGTTGAATCAGAAACTTGGGAACCAGAAGCTAAAATGTTAGCTAAATATCCCGAGCTCTTTGCTTGAGGTAAATCTCCTTCCTTCTTTCCTCTTTCTATTCGATTTATTCTTTCGAATATTCCGTTCCTTCTATCGAATATCATTCTCTTATAGATAGATTATTAGAAACTTTAGTTAGAAATTTTAGGCATAGATAGTAGAGTTATTACCTTTACTATAGAATTTTTGAACTAAAAGCTTTTGGAAATGTTTGATGATTTCAAGTAGTTTTACCGTCAAGGAGTGTTAAGACTCGTTATTGGAGACGTTCGATAACTAGTTTTCTCATTTGTTGATGCGAAAATGTATCTTTTAAGTCTTTGACTTGGGACGTCGATGTTCTTAACTGCAGACGAGAACCTTCCGCCCCATTGATAAGACCCTGTATTTTTATTACAAATATATTTTAAAAGGTTTGAAATAGACCTACATATTTGTCACATTCCTCCTTCTAAGTTTCGAGGACGAAACTTTTTAAAAGGAGGGGTGATTGTAATACCCCGTAATTTGAAAGACCGAAATTATATTTGAAAAGTAATAAATTTAATTTATTTTAATTTATTACGATTTATTTGAATTTATGATAATTTAATATAATTATTTTGAATTTATTGGGAATTAAAGAGTAGGTTTTACGGTTTAACCCCGAACGTCATTTAACTATTCCCGAGTCAACTTAAGTCCCGAAACAAACCCAAAACCCGACTCCTACATGTGCCACACGCCCCAAGGCACCTTTTCCCCTCATTTTAGGGCTTTTGATTACTTTTGATTAAACTAATACAAATATCTAAGATATTTGTAACTTTATCGATCTGTCAACTTAAATTCCGCAACAAATCGCTTAAACCCGGACCCGACTTCTTCCTCCTCCACACACCTCTCCCTCTTGTCCCTTAGGATTAGATATTTTCATTTCTTTTGATTAAACTAACATAATATCTAATAATATCTAGATATTTACCATAATATCTAAGATATTTATAAAATCCGAGTCAATCCCGTAACAACAAGTTCAAAACCCGACTCCCGTTAATCCCCTATATTACACGGTCCAACCTCCCCTCTTACTGACTAATTATCTTTTTATTTTACATTAAATCAACTTAATATCTACTTAATGCCTTCTTTAATATAATCACAATTGTTCTTCGTGTTCTTGATCGTTCTTGAGCAAAATCGTCACAAAACCTTCATTACTTGGCCAAATCCGTTCTAAATTATATTTCTAGAGTCTCCTCTCCGCTCTTCATCTCCATGTACGTTTCGTTTTCAATTCCGACAAAATCGTTTTCAACACTTTAATTGTTGAAATCAAGTTTTAATACTAATAATGTTATTTTTGTCATTTCTTATAGGAGAAGATTAGGAAGACGAGTTTGGTGACTCGTATATTTTAGAAGAAGATTAGTAGACGGGTTTTTAGGTCTTATTTTGGTACTATTTGGTTTTGTGCTAGCTAAGGTAACGATTACCGAGTTACTCGACGAATTAATGTCACATACTTTTGTTTTTGTTATTTACGGTTTTAAGTAGTAACATGCTAGGTTGTTATTATTATTAAGTTTTATGCGTTTTTAACATATTTAGTGTTTTTGACATGTTGGATGATTTGTTCATAATCATAATTTTAGTATGAATGATGATTGAATTGGTTGTTAAAATGGATGGTTGTTACTTAAAACATGTTAGAAATAAATTTGGGGTTGTTGTTGGTGGTGGCCGTGACTGGTGGCCGAGAAACAGGCCCGGCAGGCCCGGTTTAGGCCCGGCAGCCCGGTCTTGGTTGGCCCGTTAATTGGCCCTTTGGGCTTGTGTCGATACTTGATTGTTTTGTTGTTGTTTTGACGGGTTTTAAATATGTTAAGCATGCGGGAAATATTAAGAAACGATTTTAGAAATGGTTGACCAAAACAGGCCCAAACCAGGCCCGTGGGCCCGGTCCAGGCCCGGTTCAGTCTCGGCCCGGTCTAGGCCCGGCTGACCCGTGAGCCCTCCTTTGGGCTTGTGACGGTTTTTGAGTTTATTGTTATTATTATATCATGTTTTTTAATATTTAGCAAGTGGGAAATTTTAATAAGTAAATTATTTAATTAAACGGTTTTCATAATATTATTATTTCTCACATGTTAGAAATTATAGCATGAGATTGTAGTTTCATTTGATATCCCTTAAGTCAAGCGGGTTTCGTAAGAATTAATAATTCACATGTTAAAAATTAGAATAAAATAGCATGAATATGATGATTCTTATGTTCAAGCCTCGATGGCTAAGACTCTGTTTCTAGCCGGTTTGACCAAACGGGTTTGGTCAAACTACGATCTAGTCAGCCCCGTTTTGACTGATGCCCCGTCGCGGGACTCGGGTCGGGGATTTGTCTTCAAGTAAGATTGTATTTAATTAATGAATTAGCCTTAGTAGAGATGAGGCGATATGTTATTTGATTGTGATTTATATGCAATTAGTCACATGTTAGGAAATTGTTTCCGTGACTGTTTGATTATATGGTTGGTGTCGTGTTGACTAAGTACCCATAGAGAATTATGAGTATATGGCGTCTTGACCCTTCTAATTCTAAATGAGTATCTTGGACCATGACATCGATAGGCCGTACTATCTTTAACGAGTATACATAAGTTCACAGCTTGGGGAAAAAAAAAAAATAAAAATAACTTTTTGTGTCCCCTTTGGGCCTGGGATTTTTGATACCAAGCCGAGGCATGCTCCCTAATTGCTCCACTTTGTGAATGACGCCAGCTTAAGTACTAGCCAACTCTGCTTAGGGGGTCTCCTAAGTATAGAATCTGGGGGAAGGAATAGCTGTTGTCGCTAGGTCTGATCAGTCTAGGACTAGGATGTTTTCCTACCTTGTGGTATAGACTCGAGTTACAGAAGTCGACTATTGACTGTGCTAAGAACTTATGCCTGTTTCTAGACGTATTGGTCTTTCATGTTTGATGATTCTATGAATCGTAGAAGGTGAGATGCAAGCCGGCTACGGTTGATAGAGTTTGGATTACCGGTTGTTAACTGATTCACATGATAGCTTGCATGAGTAGCTTAGCCTTCATATGCTAGGTTATATGTTAGTTATTTGTTTCATAACATGAAAAGCATATCGTATATGTTAAGGCTTTGTATTTTCCATATACATCTCTTTTATGTTATTCATGTTTTATTAAACTCGACATTTCGTGGCTGGGAGAACTCGGAGTTACTCCCCACTGACTGTGGCTTCCGTGTTTACATTTAATGCGGTTGACAGGTTTGTGATGCATGCTTGGGTACATTGACGAGCTAGCGAGTGAAGTATTACCTTGGACCTATATTCGGTTCTTAGGATTGTATTATTTAATACACTCTTTTATTTCCGTATTTATTAGGGAGATATGTCTCCCGTTTTAGATACTTCTTATGTATAATATTATTTCCTTTTGTTATGAACCTTTTTCTTTAAGACACCTTTGTTATGATGAATATATTTAATGGTAGGTTCCGGTTTTAAAATTTACCGATTTTCACTAAAGTGAACCTATTAAAAACGTATTCTCATCTTTTATTTATTTAAATTACTTGTTTATCTTTCCGCAAATTCGAGGGTGTCACACTAGTGACCAAAGCACCACAATCCAAGGAATGTTGGGTGGGGGAATTGACTCTCCAAAAAGCATAACATACCAACCGAACCCGGTGAAACTGAAAAATATTCTCATGTTGGGGGTTGAGGGTGGATGCAAGCAATAAAACCTCATGAGAATTCAATTTACTAAGGTCCTTCCTAGCAAACAGAAGAAGGCTAAAGAAACGCATAAACAACCTTAAACAATGATGTTGCACATCATTCACAGCCATGGCGTTGACACGGGGTTATGAAGACCAATATACAGAGAAAAGTATTCAACGGTTTGAAAGCCGGAAGGAACAACAATAAAATCAGCATCATCATCACCACGAGAAAGACCCAAGTGACCAGCTAACTCATCATACGACAACTCAAAATCCCTATTAAGCAACCGAAAAGACACACTCGTATTTACTTCGTCCCAATCGAAGGAACTAAAAAACTCAAGTGTCAACGGTCGGTAAGAAAGTTCATTGAGGGATTATAACCCACCAAACCCGATTCGGTCAAACATAGAAAATATTACATCACCCAAACCGAGGGCATCAAGAATGGTGAGGCACACACATCGGGTAGGGTCCATAGGGCGACCCATAAGCATTTGAAACTGATCATGTTGATCTTGTGTGCTAAAAACGATCCATGGGTAAGTGGGGTTACTAGGAATCGCTTGAACTTGGGGTTGTCGGATGAGACGGGGTACCCTAGGTTGCTTACTACTTCCTCCTTGTCTAGACATGACGAAATGAAGTAAATAAAGCACACAAGCACCATAATAAGCTCAAAAAGACGGATCTACCAAACCCTAGGTTGAAAAAAATCAAATTTGGGTCTAAAAGACAAGTAAGACGGAGCAATTAGCAATGTAAGAGTGATTAAATACTAAAGAATGAAGAAAGGAAGCAACAAATAACAATTAAAAGCACAAAATCAAAGAATGAGAAGCAAACCCTAGAATTCACGTTCGGGGCAAAATTAGGGAGCAAGAACACCAATTTCTTCAAAGATTGCACTTAAAACAAGTAGGATGATGATTGTTGATGATAATAAGATGATGAATTGATGATTGTAGAGTGTTTGAATGAGTTAATTGAGAGAATATGGGTGAGAGAGAGAACAATAGCCGGAATAATGAAGGAGAAAGAAAGAATTTGGGGGAAAACCTGCTTTTGTGTCTTGATACCGGTCAGACCGGACCCGACTCGATCGAGCAAGTCAGGTCTGCTCGATCGAACAACCTAGATGAGGTAGTTTTTCAAGTTATGCTCGATTCTCGGATATATTGGGCACATGTCAAACTCGATCGAGTAGCATCACCTTGCTCGATCGAGCAACCTTGAGAATGCTCGTGTTTTCTTTTTCTCGCCCTTTTTTTCTTGTTCTTTCCGTTCTTAAATCGACTTCTAATTTTATTACCTGCAAGTACTCAATAAAACTGTTAGATCTCTCCCTCACCGCACTCTGAGTATAAAGTAGACCTATATTAACTATCCAAACTAAATCTAATTAAACCATAACATTAATAACTAAGCTAATTGCTAACTAAAATGGATTTTAAATAAAATTTACAAATGAAGTACAATTAATTACCGGGTTACCTCCCGACTAGCGCTGGTTTATATCGGTCCCGCACGACCGTGTTACCTCAAAGTCATGGTGATTTATCAAGAGTGAAAAGGTCGACGACCTCTATCACTCCTATAAATGCCCCATCATAATAGATCTTTAAGCGTTAACCATTGACTTTGAAAGTTTCACCCTTGTCGGTTTGTAGCGTAACCGACCCAAACTTGTTCACCTCAGTAACTGTGAACGGTCCTGACCATCTGGACTTGAGTTTACCTGGAAACAAACGCAAACGGGAGTTAAATAGTAATACTTTATCACCAACTTTAAATTCCCGCTGCAGGATATGCTTGTCAAGCCACTTCTTTGTCTTCTCCTTGTAAACCCGAGAACTATCATAGGCATGCAATCGAAACTCATCAAGCTCGTTCAATTGCGTAAGTCGTTTCTCACACGCCAGTGAGGGATCCATATTAAGCTCTTTAATGGGCCACATAGCCTTATACTCAAGTTCTACCGGTAAATGGCTTGCCTTGCCATAGACTAACTGGTATGGAGAAGCACCTATTGGAGTGTTAAAAGCAGTTCGGTAAGCCCATAAAGTGTCATCGAGCTTACGACTCCAATCCTTCCTGGATTTACTCATAACTTTCTCAAGGATTGACTTAATCTCCCTATTAGAAATCTCCACCTGGCCACTTGTCTGCGGATGATAACTTAACCCCCGTCGATGTGTAACACCATATTTCTTCAATAAAGTGTTAATATGGCGTTCATTGAAATGCTTCCCTCCATCGCTAATGAGAGCACGAGGAACCCCAAATCGCGGGAAGATGATCATCTGAAACAGTTTAACAACTGCTTTGGCATCGCAAGTGGGAGTGGCAATAGCTTCCACCCATTTGGAGACATAGTCGACTGCTACTAGAATATATTGATTACCATGGGAAGATGGGAATGACTCTTGGTAGTCAATACCCCAAACATCGAATATCTCAACTTCAAAAATACCCGTTTGAGGTATCTCATGCATGTGCGAAATATTACCCGTCCTTTGACATGCGTCACAAGAACGGAAAAATGTAGTAGCATCCTTGAGAATAGTCGGCCAGTAAAAACCCGACTGCATAACCTTAGCAAATGTCCTTGAGGGACCATGATGACCGCCATATGAAGAAGAGTGACAATGAGAAAGGATGGCATGTACCTCAACCTCTGGAATACATCGTTGATAAATGCCATCGGCACACTCTCAGAATAGGTAAGGCTCATCCCAAAAGTACCGCTTGACATCGTGTTGAAACCTCTTTTTCTGATGATAAGATTGACCCGGAGGCATAATTTCCCCAACCAGATAGTTGGCATAATCAGCAAACCACAGAGTCTTCATGGCAATAGTAAGGAGGTGATCATCAGCAAACGAATCATCAATGGGGACGGAATCTCCCCATTCAAACCGTAAACGAGACAAATGGTCAGCAACCACATTCTCTGCACCAGACTTATCCCGGATCTCCAAATCAAATTCTTGTAATAACAAGATCCAAAGAATAAGCTGAGGTTTGGCTTCCTTCTTAGCTAACAAATATTTAAGTGCTGCATGGTCAGTGTAGAGGATCACCTTAGAACCCACAAGATAGGCTCTAAACTTATCTAAAGCAAAGACAACCGCAAGTAACTCTTTTTCAGTGGTAGCATAGTTAACTTCTAGTAGATCGTATGTAGCACCTTATACTTCCTTTGCCCCAAAACAGACCCAACCGCATAGTCACTGGCATCACACATTATCTCAAACGGCAAATTCCAATCAGGAGACTGGATAATAGGAGCTGAGATTAGAGCTTGTTTAATCATGTCAAAAGACTTAACACACTCATCAGTAAACACGAACGGGGCACCCTTATGGAGAAGCTTAGTCAATGGTTGAGCAATTTTCGAAAAATCCTTAATAAAACGGCGATAGAACCCCGCATGACTAAGGAAACTTCTAACACTTTTAACATTCAACGGGTACGGTAATTGCTCAACCACTTCTACTTTAGCCTTATCCACTTGGATGCCTCGTCCTAACACCAAATGACCAAGTACCACCCCTTCAGTAACCATGAAGTGGCACTTTTTCCAGTTTAACACAAGATTAATTTTCTCACAACGTTGTAAAACTTTGGTCAGATTAGCTAAACAACTATCAAAATCGGTCCCATAAACACTGAAGTCATCCATAAAGACCTCCATAATAGACTCGATATAATCAGAGAAAATAGCCATCATACAACGTTGAAAGGTGGCGGGGGCATTACATAACTCCAAAGGCATTCTTTGGTAAACAAAAACACCATAAGGGCATTTGAAGGTAGTCTTTTCCTGATCGTCAGGATGAATGGGGATTTGAAAGAATCCCGAGTAGCCGTCTAGATAGCAAAAATACTTATGACACGCTAGACGCTATACCATTTGGTCAATACAGGGAAGAGGGAAGTGGTCTTTCCTAGTAGCTACATTAAGCTTCCTATAATCAATACACATCCTCCTCCCTGTCACTAGTCTAGTAGATATGAGCTCGTTTTTCTCATTAGTGACGACCGTAGTCCCTCCCTTTTTAGGGACTACTTGAACATGACTAACACACTTTGAGTCAGAAATAAAGTATATGATCCCTGCATCTAACAATTTATGCACCTCTTTTCTAACTACCTCTTGCATAGTAGGGTTCAAACGACGTTGAACCTGCCTACAAGGTTTATGGTCTTCTTCTAAGTGGATACGGTGCATACAAAAGTCAGGACTAATACCTTGTAAATCATCAATGTTATAACATATAACCTTCTTGTGTGTTTTTAAAACTACCAACAAATCAGTAAGTTGGCTTTTAGATAGGTTAGCACTGACAATTACAGGATTCATCTCATGGGAATCAAGAAAAACATACTTAAGATGAGAGGGGAGGGGTTTAAGTTCAGGTTTTTTTACCTCGGTAACCTTAGGGGGGTTACCTAAGCTATACACCTTTTGTAACTCGCATTTCTCTCCTGTCAGCAGTTTTTCCATCTCAACTACTTCCGTACTCCGTGAGCTTCCAGCTTCAGCAGTGCTGGAAATTAAGGCAATCTCCAGAGGATCCATATTCAAACACAAAGAGAGACAGTCATCAACAGTCAAATCCAGAATATCGACCCTATGCCATGTCTCTTCTAGCATGGGGTGTTTCATTGCATTATCTAAGTTGAAAGTGATAGTGTCATCCCCCACTGTTAGTGTAAGTCTCCCATTCTTAACATCTATAACCGCCTCCGCAGTATGAAAGAATGGTCGTCCTAAGATGATAGGAATTTGGGTGTCCTCAGCCATATCTAATACGACGAAGTCAACTGGTATGAAAAATTTTCCAAGTCTAACCGGTACGTGTTCTAAAATTCCCAAAGGGTGTTTAATAGAACGGTCGGCCATTTGTAAGGTCATAATTGTAACATTAAGTTGACCCATATTTTGCTTTTTACATATAGAAAATGACATTACACTAACACTAGCCCCTAATTCACAAAGGGCTTTATCAATAGCTAAACATCCTATATTACAAGGAATAGAAAAACTCCTTGGATCCTTTAGCTTAGGTGGTGATCGGGATTGTAACACATCACTAAATTCCTCAGTAAATGTAACCGTCTTCACTTCATTAAAGGATCGCTTTCTTGTCAATATGTCCTTCATAAATTGCATAAGCCGGCACTTGAGTGATCAACTCAGTAAATGGTACACTCACTTTCAAATTCTTGATTACCTCCATAAACCTTCCAAACTGTTTATTGATGAGCGATTTGTCGCGTACCGCTCAAGCAAAAACAATTTATAAAACCCAGCTAATGCGATAGCGAAAGTCGGGGTCGAACCACAAGGATGGAGGGGTCAACTACAAGTTTGAATGAGTCCTATTCTAGCCTAATAAGAGTTGGATGGGAAGAATAACTATTAACTAGCAAATGCAAGAAATTGCTAAGATGATATGGGCAAAAACAATTAATGGGAAACCTAAGGTAAAGGGTTCTCCTTAGGGGGATTAATGGGTTAGTCAAGTTATTAGCAAACGGGTAATTAGTTTGAGTAGAATTAATTGCTAATGTCTCAACAATTAATAATCTTCAACAAAGCCATCGCATTTGTCTCAAATCACTCATATAAACACTAGTCTAATCATCTCTACCACCGTCGCTTAAGAGATAATCAAACGATACTTGATAAAGTGGGTAACTTTCGTTTACACAATTCATCAAACACCTAGTGTGCATATGAGTAATACTCTAATTATTACCACAAGTCTACTAATTACCCAACTAATTATCCCACATAATCCTCCCTTAGGCTCCCCCTAAACCCTAGAAGGAGACTAATCACTCATGTTATAGGAAGTCAAACAACTAAAGACAAGGAATAATGAAATGAACATCATACTATGGAAATGATTAATTATAACAATCAAAATGACAATCAATCAACTAGAAATGAAAATAAATTGCGTAAACAACAAAAAGATGAGAAATTTATACCAACAATGCTTGTATTAATGAATAGGGAGAATGTCTTCACCCAAAATTTTCAATACAAACCCAAAACTATGATAGTTCTACTAAGAAAGACTAGATCTACTAACTTGAATTGAGAAATTAAACTTAATTAAGGAACGATTAGGAGAGTAATTAGTGAGTAATAGAGGTTACAAAATTTCTAGGGTTTTGTGCTAATAGTTCATGAAAAAGCTGCTTACAAAAATTAGGGGGAGGGTATATATAGGTATCTCAAAATTAAGAAAGAAAATAGAAGAGGGGTCGAAATTACGGAGCTGTGTACCTGGCCGGTTGGCCGGCCGCCGGCCTTCTGACCGGCCTGGAGCACATCAGTGTCTTCCTTCTTCTCGTCTTCAAAAATATTCTAAGTATGAGAAAAAGGGCTCCTAGCCGGGTGCCCGTGTTGGAGCAAGTGTCCTCCACAATAGTGCATTTATATTATAAATCTCATTTTGGAATATTAGTGGGATGACTAGTATTTTTATACTCCACGTCAGTTGATTAACGTAAATCGATAACGGTCAGCTGACTAGAGTTAGACGTTATTGTCGTATGACGGCGGTAATCAACTGACCCCTTTCGGTCACACCTATAGGATGAGACCCAAACAAAATCTAATTATTTGTATACGATACATATTAATTAGTACTTTATATATATATTTTGATATATGTTTAGTTACGAGAGTTAATTATTGGAAATTGAGTTATGAACTCATTCCGGATAAGTTTATTAGTCAATTATACGATAATTGACTGAATAAATTTTACGTGTTATTTTAAATACGATTAAATAAGATTTAATTTAATGATTAATAGTTAATTCATTAAATTAGTTGAGGTTATGCATATACTTTGAGGTAGAGGTGATTAGTTAATTATATTTACAAGGAGTTGTAAAATAATCTAACTAGGCATTGTGGGACCCATTATATATTGATATAATGATATAATATCACTTAAAAGTTAAGTGTATAGTATTTATTAATTTGAGTCATATAATTGTTATATGATCAAATTAACCCTTAATTATACAAGATAATTAAACATATGATTATAAGTATTTGTGGGACAAATATCAAAAATCAAAATAGACCACATGACACTAGTGGGTGCCGAAAATATGGTAGTGTATAACATGATGATTGTTGTTTCTTGTATTACACTACATCATGTGATCATGTCATGTTTATGACACATGATCATGGTCTTATTCACTACTACACTCAAAGTAATTGCATGAGATTATTTTAAGCAAAATAAGGGCCACCAAGGGCTCTCTTGGCCGGACCATATTGTCCTTAAATGGACAATTTTGTTGTTCATTTTCCACTCACTTGTTCATTCTTATTTTGCATGTACATCTCACTAAAATCCTCATCTCTCTAAAACCTCTCAAACACTAATATTTCCTATTACTAGAGTAGTAATAAAATCCAATATTAGTTCATCATATCACTTGTGTTTTCTAGTCAAAAACTAAGTGATTAGTTTGGGTTCTCTCTTGGGTGCATCTCAAAGGAGGTCTTCTAATTTGAAGATTACAAGGAGGATCATCTTTTTCTTTCTAGCACAAGATCAACAAGAAAGGTGTTTCTTGTTGTGCCCATATAACCGAAATTTCCCAATGTAAGGAAATTTCTTCTTACTTTTTATTATGCATTTTAATTTGCATGCATGTTACATAGATCTTTATTAAACACTAAATTAACAAGTAATTTAGTAACTAATTAGAGGAGTCTAATTAGGGTCTATGAACTTTCAGCCCGGCCGCCGGCCACCCACCGGCCTGGAGCACTATAAGATCTCTCGGATGTTGTCTGATGTTGCGCAGGCCGGGTAGTAGGCCGGCCGCCGGGTGCCCGGCCGGCGCTACCTGGCCTATTTCTCCTCTTTCTCTTTTTCCATTCTTTTGTGAGTATGCGGTCTGCGCCGGGTGGCCGGCCGCCGATCAGAGGACCGGCCTGCGCCACCTGGGGGCTCCCTTACTTCATTCTTCTTCTCATCTCCGAATCCCGACTCATGCAAGGCCTTTATGCTCCGATTTCTTCATTTCTGCCTCAATTCCTGCAAATTGAGATCGACATTCATAGCACGGGAAATCGGGAAGCAAAATGCAATTAAAGGCACGCATAACCGTGTAAACGGACCAAAATGGGGACGAAAACGAGAGAAAAAATGTGACTAATTAAATGTTTATCAAAATTCCCCACACTTAAGACTTACTCGTCCTCGAGTAGGTAAACAAGATTCGAGACCCATATGTACCCTTATTCAACACTACACTAATACTAAGGCTACTACCTAAACTACTAATAATATCCGACGGTAGGCAATTAACGGGCCTCCTCCGTCCCTTCAACTCACAACGAGATACTCATGAGGTAGAGTACCTCCTTGCAAGGCAAGTGGGGGCTTGCTCAAAATAGCGACACATCCAAAAGATAAGCACGTAAGAACACGACAAAGATGCATCTAACAAAAGAATAATCACATGCCTCATCCATGTGACGGGAATATCTAAGAGGAAAACCGTCTAATTAATGCATGATCCTTATAAGCCACTAGTATCATAAAGCATGGAAAAATGTTCGCCACCTAGCGGTGCAAGTCTAATGAGAATTTTGAGCTCCGTCTACTATTTGCTTGGTCAAAAGCGATAAAATGGAAGATGGAAATGAAATCTCGTGACGTTATTAAGCACAATAGCATATGGAATTCACGTTTCTCAAATAAACGAGACACAAGGGTCGTCCCGTCTCACTATGCAACTCAAGGGCAAATGATCCGAGAAGGGTTAAAGGAAAAGGATATTTGAGTCTAATTGCTTGCCAAATTTTCATTTCAACACTTTGCTTTCTTTTTCTTTTTCTTTTTGAGTTGCATTTTGATTTGCAATTTTTGGCATGAAAGCACACGATTTTCGTCAAGGACATGCGGTCGGAACCAACAATAGAGGTATCCCTACCGTAGTGGCATCGAAAGGGACCCTAGATATGGGTCCACTAGAATCCCTAGAAGTTCCGTTTTGCATTTCCTCGACGAAAACAAGAAAACAGGATATTTGACTCAATATTTTTAGCTTGTTTGATTTGTTTCCTTTGTTGAGTAAGAGTGGAAGAACAATGAATCAAGGTTGGTTTCAAAGCAAGACGGTCACCTAAGAATTTTTTCAACTAACGGAATATTCACATCAATTGAGGTTGTCGAGGTGGAATAGGCGCAAACTCGTGACTCGGCATTAGTAGACGGGTCAAAACTCACTAGATATGCACAACCCAGGGTGTCTAAAATTCCACGATTAAGATGAACACTTTATGAATAAAAAAGTAGCAAAAAGGAACTATGCACATTCAACAAGTTTTCCAAAAAGACAATTATAAAATCATTTTTCTAAATGCAACTATATGCCATGATGTAATCTAGCATATATATAACCTAAATGCACATGCTCTAACCGACTATATGACACACAAGCTAATGTTATCTCCTAACAGCACACAAGTGGCACACACGCCATTCAACAAAATTCACAACATCGTCATCAACACATCCCGTCCTCAAGTAAGAAGAAAAGGAGATAAGGGAGAAGAGAAATAGGAAAGATCTCACCAAAGCGTCTTCATTTTCCCTTTTTCGTGCCTCTTATGATATGAGGCGCACCTATGGATGGAGATAAAAGGAAACACACGACAATATATACAAAATAAGCTATATACGAACTAATTTAAGCATATTTTTTTTGGAAAATTTTCAATTTTTTCGATTTTTAGGCATTTTTTTCAACTTTTTTTTCCAAAATCAACGATATATACAAAAGAAATAAAATCCTCCCCACACTTAAGTCGTACTCGTCCTCGAGTAAGTGACTTAATTATGAAAAGAGGGGCAAAAAAAAGAAAAATAAAACAAGTTTTTGGGATTTTTTTTTGGGAATTCCCTCCCCACACTTAGGTGCTTACATGGCATGAGGGGGTGAATTTAAAACAAATAACATGTTTTTGGTATTTTGGAAAGTTTTCAATTTTTTTTTTTTTGTGTTTTCGAATAAAATGCAAATGCATGATTCTAATCTAAATGCTCAAAAGAAATACAATGCAAACTACGCTATATGGATGCAAGACTTAACATGTGACGATATTTTACAAAATTAAATTCTAATGCAAGCCTAAATGAATGCAACTAAATGGATAACTAAACTAGGATATATTACAAGTATCTAAATGCATACAAAAATATAAACATGATAAAGATTTGGATTTAAGGGATCATACTCACGGGTGTCCCGCCTCAGGAGAATCCACTAAAATCAGTGGATGTAGCATCAATATGGCCGCTTCCGGCCGCTGCATAAGACTCATCTACACCCCCGGCTTCTAATCCTGAGCCGGTACCATCCAAAATCTAGAACCTAGGACCCATCCTAGCAAACCACTCGGAATTTTGGGCCGCTGTCTCGGGATCCACCTCCTCCTCATCAACTACCGGTTGAGCGAAAACCGGCGAAGAATAGTAATCATGATGGACATTGAAGTCCCCAAACACCCTTGAACCTTGATCATACCCACCCTCGGGTCACATGAAATAAGATGGATGCGGGCCAATGGGCTCCCTATACCCCTCCCTACACCAATTATCATAGGAAGGGTATTGGCCAAGAGCCAAGTCATAGCACATCCTATCCATCCTCGGGGACAAAAACGCTCTCTCCCTAGCTTCCTCCTCTCTCTCCTTAGCCGCCGTCTCTCTATCCCTAGCCGCCGCCTCTGAGGCCAAAGTCATATCGGCCATGAATTTAATCAAAGAAGGATCCAAAGGTAGGTAGCTAGGAGTGGTGGAATAGGATGCCTCGGGTTGGGAAGAATGAGGCCAAGGACGCCATTGTTGCTGATGCATAAAAGAGGGGTTCACATAAGGCAAGGTAGTAGGAGTGGGGCGTTGTTGTTCTCTCCTATAGGTAGTGACGGGGGTAGTGGGATCTCGCCTGAAAGCGGTGATGGGGGCTAATTGGTCTTGCGGGTTCTCTTCAGGTGGAGGGTTCTCTTCCTCTAAGGGGAGGAGATAATGCTCAGTATCAGGAACAACCCTCATAGCCGCACTGTTCGGGAGGGGAATGGAGTTGCTCCCTCGGACCCTCCAATACAATTTCCCGTCTTCAACTCGCCTCACAACCCACTCAAGATTTGATGTTATATACTCCTCCGTCAACAAAGAACTCCCCTTCAAACACCTCAATTTCCTCTCATCAAGTGCATTTTTGCAAAGAGCACTGGCTATCTTCGTAAAAATTCCCCCGATATGAATCCCGGTAGGGCTAAAAGGATCATTGGACAATTTCTGAAAGTGAAGAGCAATGTGGTGACCAATGTCTACCCCAAATTTACTCGGCTTTTGAAACAAATAAGCCGCCAAAATAGAGAGCTCATCGGCCCGGAAATTGTGACACTCTTCCCTCCCAAACAAGGTCCAACCCATGAATCTATGCCATATCCGAATAGGAGCGTTATGGCAAGCATTTGCCGGCTTTTTAGCTCCCTTCTCAACTTCCATCCCCGAAATTGCGGTCCAAACATCATTCAAGTTGAAAATTTCCGGGACCTTATAGGTTTTGTGAAACTTGACACCCAAAACCTTACAAAATTTTTCCAAGGGGATGGTGAAAGCAACATTAAGAATTTGGAAAGTAACCGTCTTAACCATGCCAGTATTGCGGTCTTTATCATGGCTAAATGTACTCAAGAATTCCCAAGTAAGACGGGGGTAAGTGTGGAAGTGCTGGCCGTAGAGCTCCCTCATCCCTAAACCTTTAAAAAGTTCTAAGGTCATGGTATCAAGACCAAAATTCCGCATAGAATTCCTACAAATGAAACGGGAATGGGGAAGGTTACATACGTCGTTTGAGACATTAGAACTTACCTCTTGCAATCTCACTATTGAAGATAATATCCGAAAAGTCGTCATCCGGACCCATTCCCGCAGTTACTTGTTGAAATATAGCCTCCAATTTCGCCTCAAGTTGAGCTCGAGTTCTCTTTCTAGGTTGTTGTTGAGCCATGGTGAATTTGAGTGAAAATCAGTTAAAATTGGGAAAAAAATTGAGGGTTTTGATTTGTGGGAAGATTTTATGGATTGTAGTGGGTTATTAGTGAGGTTTAATGGTGGCTAAGTGGAGTTTGTGGTGATTTTTGTGGAGTTTTTGTGGGTTTGTGGAAGGAAGAAGGAGAAAGAAAGAAGAAAAATTGAAGGAGAAATGAGGAATGAAAAGAGGCGTTGAGTGAGTATATGCTACGGGTGAGTTCTGGGCCGGGCAAGGCACCGGCCGCCGGGTGCCCGGCCTGGAACCCAAGATGAAATTTTTTCGATTTTAAGGCCTTCGAGTTTTTTCTGTGTTCAGGTGCTCCTGGCCGGTCGGTCACCGGCCGCCGGCTGCCCGGCCAGGAACACAGCTCAAAAAAAATTTCAACTTTAACATTCAGTGATTTTGTGCTCCAGGCCGGCCGGCACACCGTCCGACGGCTGCCCGGCCTAGAACACAGCTCACACAATTCCAAAAATTCGACTTCTATGTTTATGTGTTCCAGGCCGGTCGGCACACCGGCCGCCGGTTGCCCGGCCTGGAGCACCTGCTCCTCAATTCTCATTTTTCAAAAGTTAGCTTCTGGAGTGCTCTGGGCCGGTCGGCACACCGGCCGCCGGCTGCCCGGCCTGTAGCACTCTTCCCTTATTCTCCTCTTCTTCAAGTTCACAAGAAAAATTTCCTAAGTCGCCAACAATCTCAACTCAATCAACACTTCCCCAATGACACGGTTTCGAACCAAACCCAACTACAATTGTTTCAATCCTACCAAAGACTTCTTCCAAGGACCAAGACACCCGAGTACGCAATCTCAAATATTCACAACTACTCCTAAAATGCATGCTATATACAAAAAATTGGTGGTTGTTGAGGAACTCCACCAAACCTATCAAAGTATAAGAGCTTACAAATAAGACTCTTCCTCGGGAAGGGGATCCCCAAGAAAGAGTACTTCAACTGTTCCTTTCTCATCTCCATCAAAGTATCTCTTCACTCTATGACCATTTAGTTTGAAGTTGCCACCCTCTTCACTCCAAAGTTCGAATGCGCCATGAGGCTATATGTCAATAACCTTGAAGGGCCCCAACCATCTTGACCGTAGCTTCCCCTGAAACAATTTGACCATAGAGTTGTAGAGTAAGACTTGATCACCCACGCTTATAGCTTTATCAACCAACTTGGCGTCATGCCATTTCTTCGTTTGCTCTTTGTAAATCTTTGAGCTTTCGTAGGCATCAAGTCTTAACTCCTCAAGTTCACTCATTTGGAGAAAACGTCTCTCTCCGGCCATGTCGATGTCAAAGTTCATTTCCTTTAAGGCCCACCACGCCTTATGCTCCAACTCGATTGGCAAATGACAAGCCTTGCCATAGACAAGCTTGTAGGGAGTTGTGCCAAGAGGAGTTTTGAAGGCGGTGCGAAGAGCCCATAGCACACCGGGGAGCTTTTGGGACCAATCCTTTCTACTTTTGCTTGTGGTCTTCTCCAAGATGGCTTTAATTTGACGGTTTGAGACCTCTACTTGCCCACTTTTTTTAGGGTGGTAGGCAAGAGCGGTCTTGTGAGTGACACCATGAGAAGAGAGCAAGATCTTGAAAGTGCTCTTCCTAAAGTGTGAACCCCCGTCAATAATCACCACTCTCGGGGTCCCAAATCTTGGAAAAATAGTGTTTTTGAAAAGCTTGATAACAACTTTAGCATCGTTTGTTGGGGTAGCCACGGCCTCAATCCACTTGGATACATAGTCCACTGCAACCAAAATGTACTCATTCCCACAAGAGTTTGGGAATGGTCCCATGAAGTCAACTCCCCAACAACCGAAAAGCTCGATCTCAAGAATATTGTTAAGGGGCATCTCATTTATTTGGCTTATGTTCCCCGTTCTTTGACATCTATCACAAGATTTGACAAAATAATGGATATCTTTAAACATCGATGGCCAAAAGAAACCACCTTGTAACACCTTTGCAATGGTGCGAGATGTACCAAGGTGGCCCCCATAGGCCGAATTGTGAATTCTATAGAATATTTCCATTCCCTCTTCCCTCGGAACACATCTTCTAAACATGGCATCACCACACTTGCGAAAGAGATGTGGGTCATTCCAAAAGTAGCGTTTGGAATCATGCTTCAATTTCCTTCTAGCTCTAGCATCTAACTCCTCCGGAATGAACCCGCTCACAATAAAATTCGCCAAGTCCGCAAACCATGGTGATTTACCACTAATCATCATCAAACTATCTTCTCTTAACCACTCACTGATCGGGCCACTCTCATCCTTCAACCCATGATCTTCGGTGGTCAACCTAGATAGGTGGTCGGCAACAACATTTTCCGATCCCGCCTTGTCTCTAATCTCCAAGTCGAACTCTTGAAGTAATAGAACCCATCTCAAGAGCCTTGGCTTTGCATCTTTTTTCAACAACAATTGTCTCAAGGCGGAGTGATCCGTGTAAACAACTACCTTAGAACCAACAAAGTATTGCCGGAATTTTTCCACGGCATGAACAATGGCCAACATTTCTTTCTCAGTTGTCGAGTAATTAACTTGAGTTTGATCTAGAGTTTTGCTTGTGTAGTAGATGACATGATGCCTCTTGTCCACGACTTGCCCAAGTACCGCTCCAATCGCATAATCGGAGGCGTCACACATAACTTCAAAGGGAAGGCTCCAATCCGGTGAGCGGATTATGGGGGCCATCACAAGGGCCTCTTTCAACCTACAAAAAGCACTCAAGCAAGATTCATCAAATACAAATGGGGTGTCCTTGAGAAGAAGAGAAGTCAAAGGCTTGGCAATTTTAGAAAAAGCTTTGATGAAACGTCGGTAAAAGCCCGCATGGCCTAGAAAGCTCCTTACTCCCTTCACATTTGTAGGGGGTGACAAGTTTTCTATCACCGAAACCTTAGCCATATCAACTTCTATCCCTCTCTTAGACACGATGTGGCCAAACACAACCCCCTCCTCCACCATAAAGTGGCATTTCTCCCAATTTAGGACGAGGTTGTGCTCCTCACATCTTTGCAAAACATTAGACAAATTCAATAACCCAAGATCAAATGAGTCTCCATGGACACTAAAATCGTCCATGAAGACCTCCATACTCTTTTCAAGAAAATCGGCAAAAATTGCCGTCATACATCTTTGGAACGTCCCCGGAGCATTACAAAGCCCAAAGGGCATCCTCTTATAAGCATAAACTCCAATGGGACAAGTGAATGTGGTCTTCTCTTGGTCTTCCGGGTGTATGGGTATTTGGAAAAACCCGGAATAACCATCAAGAAACGAATAGTAAGAATGCCCGGCTAACCTTTCAAGCATTTGGTCAATAAAGGGGATGTGGTACTGGTCTTTGAGGGTGGCGGCATTTAATTTGCGATAATCAATGCACATCCGCCACCCGGTCACGGGTCTAGAAGCTAGGAGAGTCCCATCCTCTTGTTCCACCATAGTTACCCCTCTTTTCTTGGGCACTACATGGACGGGACTCACCCATGAACTATCGGTTATTTGGTAGATAATCCCGGCCTCTAGCAACTTTATCACCTCATTTTTCACCACTTCCGCCATCTTAGGGTTCAACCTACGTAGTCCATCTACCTTAGGTTTACTACCCTCCTCCAAGACTATTCTATGCATGCAAAGATTAGGACTTAAGCCTTTGATATCGTCAATGCTATATCCAAGTGAGCCCCTATGAGTTTTCAATATTTTCAATAATTCAAATTCTTGGAGCTCACTCAAATTAGCATTGATGATAACGGGATAAGTCTCTCATTCACCTAAAAAGGAGTACTTAAGTGAGGGAGGTAAGGGCTTTAGTTGTACCTTTGGAGGGAGAAGGCCCTCCACCTTCTTCAAGAGCTCATCATCTATCTCATGGTCATCTCCCATCTCCTCATCATGGAGTGCCACTTGTAGAGCTTCTTCTTCACATTTCTCTTCTTCATGCACCTTTTCAACCACTTCTTCTTCTATGACTTCGACGGAGCAAGCTTTGTGAAACATTGGTCCCTTCACTAGATGAGGAAGATTAAATTCAAGGGTTTCGTTCCCCACCCTAAAGGTTAGCCGCCCTTCCCTCACATCAATGAGGACTCCTCCGGTAGCCAAAAAGGGCCTACCGAGGATGATGGGAGTGTGGCTATCCTCCGGGATATCTAGGACAACGAAATCCGTGGGAATAAAAAATTTACCAACTTTAACGGGTACGTCCTCAAGCACACCCAAAGGTTGCTTAACGGACCTATCCGCTAGTTGGAGAGTCATAGAAGTGTGGGTTAAACTATCAAGCCCAATTCTTTTAGCAATAGTTAAGGGAATGACACTTACACTTGCACCGTTGTCACATAATGCCCTCGAAATCATGACTCCCCCTACAACACAAGGGATTGAAAAACTTCCGGGGTCCCCAAGCTTTTTTGGCATTTTGAAAGAGTTAGGATTAATGAGGAGAGCACTACACTCCGCCTCCATAATCATAACATCCTGGGTACCCAAAGTCCTCTTGTGAGTCAAGATGTCTTTAAGAAATTTTGAGTAAGTGGGCATGTTTAATATAACATCGGTGAAATGTAAGGTCACTTCAAGTCCCTCAATCATTTTTCTAAATTGGGTGAACTTGAAGTTTTCCTTAGTTTTCAATGCTCTAGAGGGGTAGGGGATATCGGAAACAACAAGTGGAGAATTGGAAGATACCTTTGGAATGGGAGTTTTCTTGGTTACCTTAGCTTTTGCTATTGGTTGCACCTCTACTCCTTCATCATCGGCATCCTTGCTCATCTCCTCCTCATAAGGCATAATTTCGACATAGCCATCTTCTCCCTCTTTGGGTTGATCATCTTCACCCTTGCCATCATCTTTCAACTCCAAGGTAGGAGTCAAAATGGGCTCTTCGATTTCTTCACCTTCCTCAACATGCTCTTCATTTGGAATTTCATCATTCATCATGTCCATGTAGGGGTTATCGAGCACAAGTCCACTCCTCAAAGTCACCGCACATGCTTGGTGACTTGATGAAACATCCTTGGAGCTTTTCCCTTGAGCAAGTAGACCTCCCGGAGGCCTTTGAGGATTGTTCAAAGCTTGAGAAGCTAACCTAGCTTCCAATTCCCTCACCTCTTTCTTGTGAGCATTGGTGACATTTTGCAAGGCCAAGTTGTTTTGAATTTCCATGTTCTTGACTAGTTGCAAAACATCACTCATGGAAGGCTCGTTCTCTTGGAGAGGTTGGTTTGTTATATGGAGTGCAAATCCATAGTCATTCCGACTACTTGAACCTTGATTGTGGTTCCTTTGGTTGTTAAATTTTCCTTGTTGGTTGTTATTGAAATTTCCTTATTGTCCTCTTGAACCTTGACCATTGAAATTTGGTCCTTGATTGTTGTTGAAATTTGACCCTTGGCCTTGGAAAGATTGATCGGGGACCCCTTGACTTGCTTGATTGTTTTGGTTGTCTTGGTAAAAATTACCTTGGCCTTGGTTGTTGAAGTTTTGGTTCCCTTGGTTTTGGTTCTAATTTCCTTGACCTTGATTCCAATTACCTTGGTTTTGAAAGTTACCTTGATTATTGTAACCTTGATCATTGAAGTTTTGGTTTTGGAATTGGTTGGATCCTTGGCCTTGTTGTGAGTTGTTGAATTGGTTATTGTAGTTTCCTCTTGAAAATTGACCTCCCCCTCTAGGTTGGGAAAAACCCGGAGGGTTGGAAGTTTGAGCTTGTGTGTGTTGAGGGTTTAACACATTTTGACTTTTGTAGCTCATGTTTGGGTGATTTTTCGAACCCGGATGATAGAAGTTAGAGTTTGGGTTGTAAGCCCCTTGACTTTGGAAGGGAGGCCTTGAGGGTCGTGGGTTGCTGTTGACCCCTTGAAATGAATTCACATGTTGATAGTCATTTCCTCCTTCATTGTTGTATGATATATTATTCCCACAAACTTCAAAGGTGTGTCCATACCCATTGCAAATTTCACAAGTAGGAGTTTGATAAGCTTCCACCATAGGAGGTGCATAAGACCCACTAGCTTCATTCACATGATGGCCTTGACTTTGATTGTGAGCTTTTTGAAGCTCGGCAAAACCCTTAGTAAAAGTTTGTGTGAGCAAATCAATCTTGGCATTGGTATCCGCATTAGAAAAGTTCTCACTTGGGTATTTAGAACTCCTCCTCAAGCTATTTCCTCTAATTCTATAGCTAGATTCCGACTCAACCATTTTTTTAATCAATGCCGCCCCTTGTTGATCATTCAAATGATCGAAACTTCCCCCCGCGAAAGCATTCACCATAGCCTTGGTTTGAGGGAGAAGTGTTTGATAGATTGTTTGAGTGACATACCAATCCGCTATGCCATGATGAGGGCAACGGGCAAGTAGATCAATGAATCGATCCCATGCTTCTCCCAAGGATTCTCCATCCTCTTGTTGGAAGGTTGTTATCTCATTTCTTAGCATTGCCATTTTTGAGGCAGGGTAATACTTGCTTAGAAACTCTTTAGCTAAGGCATCCCAAGTAGTAAAAGTGTTTGGAGCATGGTTATTCAACCACCTCTCCGCCCGGTCTTTAAGGGAAAATGGGAACAACATTAGACAAAGGGTTTTCTCGGGTACACCATTTCTCTTCATGATTGCTACTCTACTCTTGAACTTCCTCAAGTGGGCATGAGCATCCTCATCGGGAAGGCCTCCAAAGCTATCCCGCTCAATCGAACTCATTTGAGCCGGGTGTATCTCAAAGTTATTTGGGGCCAAGACACCGAAATTGATTGGAGATTGGGTATCATCATGATTGGGTCGGTTACGGTCACGTAAAGTAGTCATTTGTGGTTGATTTTGTTGTTGAGATGTTGTAGGTGGTGAAATTGGTGGGGTGTTTTGTAGTGTATTGTAGAAGGGGTTTTCGAATATGGGTTCAATGGTGTCGTTTTGTGGGTGATCAGTTGTTGGAGTGGATGTAGAAGCGGTAGAAGTATTGGCTTGTTGACGGCTAACCGTTCTTGAATTCCTAACTCGAGCAAGTGTATTAGCTCGTAGAGTCCTAAACAACCTTTCGGGCTCCGGATGGCTCAAGAGCAACCCTTCACCCCTAGGCATGCACTCAATAGCAACTCAAAAACAAGTTAGACTCCTAGTGTGTTTTTAGGCACACTAGGGAAAGACAATAATGCAAGACACTCTACAAATAATCAAACAACTAAACACCAACAAAAACAACAAGTAACTTGACTAAATCTAAGACACAAAACAAACTATGAGTTTCCTTACGCCATCCCCGGCAACGGCGCCATTTGATGAGCGATTTGTCGTGTACCGCTCAAGCAAAAACAATTTATAAAACCCAACTAATGCAATAGCGGAAGTCGGGGTCGAACCACAAGGATGGAGGGGTCAACTACAAGTTTGAATGAGTCCTATTCTAGCCTAATAAGAGTTGGATGGGAAGAATAACTATTAACTAGCAAATGCAAGAAATCGCTAAGATGATTGACAGGGTTGTCGCGTACCCTAATCAAAGATAAATAACCCAGACTAGGTTAACAACAAATAAATGCAGTTAGGAAAGTAAGGGGTCGATCTCGGGAAGACGGGAGATACTTGTGAAAAGATATGATTAGAATTTTAACTTGTATGATTGTCACAATGGTTATTACTAATGCTAGAAAACTAAAATAATAATTAATGACTCAATATAGAAAAGGTTCTAGGGAAGTAGGTTCACACATGTAGATTAACATATTGATGAAATTGGATATGGAACGTGCAAATAATTCATTGTGAGTTCGTAAGAATGATGTGTTCATTACAATCATAGATCAGATGGTCTAGCAGGCTTTTAGGCGATTTACTAGGTCTTAATCTACCATGTCATGCTTTGTCTATTCAATTCGCGCATCTCTACCTTGGAAAAGAATTCCATTCTAGTCAATGATTTTGGCCAAAAATCGTCAACTATCGTTATAGTCCAAACATGCATAGACACAATGTTTTAAAAGGCACAATTTCTTTTATCCAATTAACATCTTTTAATCAATCTAACATGGCTAACTTACACCCTAGAAAGGTGACTACTTATACATGATTAACAATGAAATAGCAACTAAGAACATAAAACTAATAATGGTAAACATGATGAAGGAAATACTAAAAGAAAATGAAACTATAATGTAAAAACGAGAATAAAGATTACCGAAAAGGATGGGCAAAGATTGAAATGGAACAAGAACTTGAATAGGAAATGCAAACCCGAAAACTTGAGTTCCAATTACAAGTAGAACCAAACAAACTTAGAACTAAACTAAACTAGAAAAAAACTAAAACTAAACTAAAACTAAGAAGAAAATGAGAGAACGAAGAAAAACTAAACTAAAGAGAGAAGAGAAGTGTTTTTTGTACATCTTAGTTGTGTGGAGGCTAGGCTATTTATAGGGTTGAGAGGTTGCTCAAATGTGTCCAGATTCATCCCCTAGACAACCTAATAAAGCTCCATTAAGGCTTGCATTAAAGAGAGGTTGGTCAAATGTGTCCAGATTCATCCCCTAGACAAAGCATTTAATCACTCATTTAAACTTGGTAGAAGAAGAGCCAAGAAACGTCTAAGCAGCAAACATACCCGATCGGGTAAGTGGAAATCCGATCGGGTAAGTGTGCAAGATGAACTTTTCCGTCTCTTCCAATTTTCATCCTTGGGCACGGAATCCTATGCCTTGGTCTTGGTCAATGCAATACTTAATTGGGCTTGGGCTAGTCTTCCTTTGACTTGGGTTGATGTTTCCTTTTGAAGTTCAAAGCCAAAGTCCAAGATAAATCCACTTGAGGAAGGATGTAGCGGAATCGTAATCAAATCGTGAAATGGCTATCATCGGTTCCTCATAAACTCTTACTCTAGTGTCTTTGCTCCATAAAGTAGGAAAATATAGCAAAACCGCTTCATTTCCTATAAAACAGACAAAACACGCAAAACAACTAGAATAACAATATTAGCTCGTTAATCACTTAACAAAGTGCATAAATCATATAGAAATCGAGCTAAAACGGGGGATAAAATCATACAAATATTCACTTATCAATGATATGGGCAAAAACAATTAATGGGAAAACTAAGGTAAAGGGTTCGCCTTAGGGGGATTAATGGGTTAGTCAAGTTATTAGTAAACGGGTAATAAGTTTGAGTAGAATTAATTGCTAATGTCTCAACAATTAATAATCTTCAACAAAGCCATCGCATTTGTCTCAAATCACTCATATAAACACTAGTCTAATCATCTCTACCACCGTCGCTTAAGAGATAATCAAACGATACTTTATAAAGTGGGTAACTTTCGTTTACACAATTCATCAAACACCTAGTGTGCATATGAGTAATACTCTAACTATTACCACAAGTCTACTAATTACCCAACTAATTATCCCACATAATCCTCCCTTAGGCTCCCCCTAAACCCTAGAAGGAGACTACTCACTCATGTTATAGGAAGTCAAACAACTAAAGACTAGGAATAATGAAATGAACATCATACTATGGAAATGATTAATCATAACAATCAAAATGACAATCAATCAACTAGAAATGAAAATAAATTGCGTAAACAACAAAAAGATAAGAAATTTATACCAACAATGCTTGTATTAATGAATAGGGAGAATGTCTTCACCCAAAATCTTCAATACAAACCCAAAACTATGATAGTTCTACTAAGAAAGACTAGATCTACTAACTTGAGTTGAGAAATTAAACTTAACTAAGGAACGATTAGGAGAGTAATTAGTGAGTAATAGAGGTTACAAAATTTCTAGGATTTTGTGCTAATAGTTCACGAAAAAGCTGCTTACAAAAATTAGGGGGAGGGTATATATAGGTATCTCAAAATTAAGAAAGAAAATAGAAGAGGGGTCGAAATTGCGGAGCTGTGTTCCTGGCCGGTTGGCCAGCCGCCGGCCTTCTGACCGGCCTGGAGCACATCAGTGTCTTCCTTCTTCTCGTCTTCAAAAATATTCTAAGTATGAGAAAAAGGGCTCCCAGCCGGGTGCCCGGCCGCCGGCCACCCGCCGGCCTGGAGCACTATAAGATCTCTCGGATATTGTCTGATGTTGCGCAGGCCAGGTAGTAGGCCGGCCGCCGGGTGCCCGGCCGGCGCTACCTGGCCTATTTCTCCTCCTTCTCTTTTTCCATTCTTTTGTGAGTATGCGGTCTGAGCCGGGTGGCCGGCCGCCGGTCGGAGGACCGGCCTGCGCCACCTGGGGGCTCCCTCACTTCATTCTTCTTCTCATCTTCGAATCATGACTCATGCAAGGCCTTTATGCTCCGATTTCTTCATTTCTGCCTTAATTCCTGCAAATTGAGATCGACATTCATAGCACGGGAAATCGGGAAGCAAAATGCAATTAAAGGCACTTGCCACTCTGATCATTTATCATTTATCGAGCTTGGATTTATGTTGGCGGTGAGGAAAAAGAAGTGTAATAGCGATTGGTTCGGCTTCCTTTGCTTTTGAAGATGAAGTAGAGGACTTGCCACTCTGATCAGGGGTTGCTCGATCGAGCAATGGAGCTGCTCGATCGAGTTTATCAAAACAGGAACTTTCAGGAACTCCTCGAGCAGATTTTTCGCATTTTTCCTGGGTTGCTCGATCGAGCAAAGGGAGGTTGCTCGATCGAGCATCCTCTTTTTCAGGCAATTTTTCGCTGTTTTTCGAATCTTGACGAGCAACTTCCATACTTATATCGTTCTCATCCCCATTTATTTCCGGGCCTTTGTAATGGGTCCCACTCCTCAAAGTAATAAAAATGTCTTGTTCATGTGGAGGGTGAACTTGAGGAGGAAGATTGCCCGGTTGTTTGTGTGGATTTTGAATTGCCAATTGGGCAATTTGAGTATCCACTATCTTGTTATGCGCGAGCAATTGAGAGATATGAGCATCTTGCTTTTTTTGTATCATGAGACTTTGCTGAATCATGGCTTTCAATTCCGCCATATCATTACTAGGAGGTGGTGGAGGTGGAGCTTGTTGAAAGTTTTGGCCTCCTTGATTTGGACGGTTATAATTGCCTTGAGAATTGCGATTTTGAGGAATCACATAAGAGAAACCTTGTTGCTGTGGTGGCGGCGAGGTAGGATTAAGAACATTCTGACTTCGGTAGGAGAAATTTGGATGCTCTCTCGTCCTTTCATTATAAAAGTTAGAGTACGGTGTACCTTGCTTAAAGGATTGAAAAGCAAGTACCTGTTCAACCGTACTCATACACTCTACCACATTATGCCCCATGATACCACATCTTTCACAGGTTGGCTCTTGCATTGTTGAGCCATGGCATGGACCGTTTGTTTATTTTCCAAGGATTTTGAAGTTTGTAATTCGGCCATTTTAGCAGTTAATGCCTCCAAATGAGCTGCAACGGCATTGTCCGAACCTCCGCGCCTCGCATTACCCCTGGGATTGCCATACTCAACAGTGTGAGTAGCTATCTCATCAATCAACTTCCAAGCATTAGCATCGGTAGTGTTATTTTGAAATCTTCCATTGGCAGCAGAATCTAGCAATGCTCTCTGATCATCATATAACTCGTTGTAAAACTGGTTGCATAGGAACCAAGTATCAAAACCATGATGTGGAACGGATTTGACAAGCTTCTTGAAGTGAACCCATGCCTCATTAAAGTTTGCGGGATCCTCAGTGGGGGTTCCTCCAAACATGTTTCGCTCCACCAAAGAGATGTAAGATAGACGAATCTCAAAGGTTCCATTACCCGTAGTAAGGAGTTTGAATCCCTTGGGAATAGATGTAACGGTAGGCTCCGAATGGCTGGCTAAAGTAGGCATGGTTGTAGTGGGTGCAGAAATATGTGTATCCTCTTCTAAGGATGGTTTTTCTGCGACAAATTCGGCGTAAACTGTGTCAAGCGTACTCAAGTCTTCCGCTTCTTGAATTTCCTTCCAAAAGTTTCGTCTAACTCGGAGAGTCCTCTCTGGTTCAGAATCGTAGGGTACGAGATCAGACCTAGAACACCTTGGCATAAACAAACACTAAAGAAAAGGATAATAACGGTCTCAAGGAACTTAGGTTCCCTGAGACGAAGAAAAGGACAAACTAAGTTGAAACAAACAGAAAAATGTTGCCTACCCGGCAACGACGCCAAATTTGATAAGGGTAAAGTCGCGTCACCTTAGTTAAAGTAATCCTAATTCACTACTAACTAATAGTCAGCGGTAAGTAAGGTATCTAATCCATAGGGAGGCGGTAGTATTCTAATCTGTTGAACTAGGTTCGTCTCTTATAGTAACAATTTCGTGGTTTTTGATTTGTGTTTCTAAGCTAATAGCAAACAATAACAATAAAAGGTTGAAAACAATAAGATTAAAAGTCTAGGGTCTCAGGTTCACTAGGATTATTATTCAGGGGTAAGGGTGTAATCAACTATCATGCAATAAAGTTATCTAAGGTCACAAGATCGGTCGATTCAATTATGCCCTTTAGATCTACAATTAACATGCAATCGCTATCATTAAACGAGTTCTATTCAATTATCGTAGCCTATCTTAGTCTTAACTCGGTCGGTGTTAATCCTAATTTGAGAGACTGATTAATTAATCATGGCCAGTAATTAACCAACTAGATTTAAAACGATAATCAAATGATAACCATGCTATTGCAATTCAATTAATTAGTCTATCCCTTCTAACAATCCTAGATCCCCTTTCAACCCTAGATAAGAATTTAGCTACTCATAACGATATTAATAACAACAATAATAAATAAAGTAAACATGATTAACAAAGAATAATTAAAGAACTGAAAAGTAACTAACTGAATAACAAAGGAAGATTAAAGAGTACCGATTACAAGCTTGAACTAAAAACAATAGTCTTGATGAATGAATCCAGTCGTAAAGCAAACAAAACTTCAGTTTCTAATATTAAAGCGTACCTAATTATGAAAGACGAGCTTTCCTTTTATAATAAAAATTTAATTAACTAGGTTAAACTAATTTAGGAAATCCAAAAGCCGTCAAATACTAGGCTGCTCGATCGAGCAAGGGTGTATCTGCTCGATCGAGCATGACGTCAGCACGACTCGATCGAGCAGAGTAACCTTGCTCGATCGAGCATCCTTCATATGGCTCGCTCGTTTCTTCGCTTTTCTTCATTTCTTCTCCATTGCTCTCGATTCTCAGGCCTAACTTTCTACGATATTATTCCGCTATGCTTCATACTAACTCAAAAAGCTCCAAATGCATCCAATCTGCATTAAAACATAATAGAAGCGGCAGAATCAATATTCTAGCTAAAATAGCATAGAAACAAGCAAGGAAAGACAATAAATCGAGTCTTATGTATGTAAGGGAAGCATAAAATATGTAAATAAATAGTGATCATCAAAAGCTAACATGATCAAGGCGTGCGATAGGATTGTTGCAATTTCCAAATGGGCGAGGTTATGATCTTTCCTATAAACATTATTAACTTGATTATGAACCACGCTAAGATGGGGTCCCATGAAAGATTGATTAATGGAGTGTTTTTCAAACTTTTAATCCTAAATTTGGACTGTGACAAGGTGACTTGTTCTCCCCATTTCATTCGCCTTATGTGCGGAAATTTTGACTCGAATCTTTTGTGATAATGAAGAGGATAAGCTTATTTGTGGCATTAAGGTTGAACGTGGTGCTATTCTCTTCTCCTATGTGCTTTTTGATGGTAATTCTCTTGTTTTAATCAATCCCTCTGTTACGACCGATAGACATCTCAAGGACATTATTAACAAGTATTTGGTCCAAAAGTTAACCACGAAAAGTCTTGTTTCATGTTAAGTTCCAATTGTAGGCTTGTAGTTGCAAATAATTGCCTTGATTTATTTTGCATTATGGAGAACTCTGACTTTGGTACGTTTTTGGGTTTACCAAGCGACCTTGGTGGATAAAAAAAGGGTCATGCTCTTTCATGGACATGATTTACTCATTTATGGACATAATTGAGCAATTTGCCTCTCTCATTTCAACCCCAAACTTTCTCTTTTCTATCCCTCACTTTGAATTCAGCCACCTTCCTCCCCACCCCCGCCACCGCCTATACTTGCCACCGACCACTGCCTCTGCTTGCCTTCGAACACTGCCTCCTTCCCTCGCCATCACACATGTCCGACCACCACCATCACCGCTAATTCCCACGTCTCCCTACATACAAGTCTCCTTTCCTCGCCACCGCTCTACATGCCCGACCATCTGGTTGACCACCGTCTACCACCACTTGCTCGACACGACCAACATCATGTAACCAACCATTGTCTACCACCATAGAATCCCACCACCTGAAACACCCGCTCGTGTGTCCCTTATGTGTCGGCCTACCTTCTACGCCCCAATCGCTAACACCACTGTCAGCCAACCTTCTCACCACCACCAACGGCCTATCACCTGCCGATCAGACGACCTTGCTACAGCCACGACCGACCCCCTCTCCTGCCACCCTTGCCACCCCTTCCCATATAAACCCTAATTTCACAAATCCTAATTTTATCTCACCCTATTTAATCGTTACATGATTATTTACAATTTGATAGAAATATTGGATTATCAATTAAGTGAGAATTATTATTTGAATAGAATAATTATAATTAAAATTGAGTAATGTAATGGAGATTTGATTAATTTTTAGAGATAGAAAAAGAGAGAATTTGTTTGTTTTTGCTTCATTAGAAAAGGGTAAAATGTCCATGAATGAACAATTACGTAAAAAAAAAAAGGAGATTTTAGTTGAGTAGTTGAGAGGACTAATTTGTAAAACAATTAAGGCCTTGTCCTTTTGAACTTAAAGTCATTCTCTTTAAGTTTAGTTCAACTTCTATACATTAAGTTAAGTTTCATTCCCTTTAAGTTTACGCATCAATCAATCACATAAACATCAACTAAGTAGGATTCACCTACTTTTTAGGATTCCAAGCATATCATTATCAAATAGCAATCCAATCACACTTATCATCAACGGAATCCGTATATCGAATCAATCACAATCAACAAGTAGAATGAAGATAAGGTTTCTCTCATCAAACATATCACTTATAGTAATGATAATAATAACAATTACTACTAATTCTATCAACAACTAATCTAGTACTAATCTAAATCAAATCTGGCACTAATTGCAAACCATAAGAAGGATCCTACTAATTACCAAATTAAAATCCTTAAAGCTAAGAAAAACAAAGGAATAAGCAAGGTACTAATTCATAGGCACTTGGTTGACTGACATTGAAGACCAACCCAAAAGACCCGTCAGGTGCCCCTATTCGGTCGAGTTACACGCTTACTCGACCGAGTAACAGCCAACTCGGCCAAGTTACACCCAAACTCGCCCGAGTGATCCCCTAATCGGTCGAGTGACTAATCAACTCGACCGTGCAAGACTTGAATTGGTCGAGTTGACTCCCAACAGTCAACTCGACCCCAAACCTATAACATAATCACATACTCATCGACTCAGATACTAACTCGATCGATTCAAGGCTAATAGAAGACATGAGTATTACTGGACCAGACCATTCGGTATGTAGCGAAATCGTAAGCCCCATTCTCGGTCATATTTTCTTTAGTTTTGCCTTCGGTCCAATTATTCTACCTGCGGACCGAGTAGACCAAATTTGACAAGATCTTAATAATTTTATTTATGAAGTAATTGAGTAATTCACCTCTAAAAGGACATCAGAAAATATTAATGAGTATTTAAATCAAATGATAGTATTATGTTTGATTTAGTGCATTTAAATTTCATTAGTGTATATGTATTAGTGACAAATCATAGCTTGCGTCCCATTTAGGTCTACGATCGGACCTTTGTATCCTTGAGATCGGGGGGTGGGGGGGGTGTCTAAGATCGGACCAGACCAAAAATTATGCGTTTGGCTTGATCCAATACTGAAAATTTTAAGTATGGTCTTCGGACCACAAAAATTACATTTTTGTTCTTTGGTCACCCGATTTGGTCTGATGTGTTTAGGCCTTGGACTGATGCTTACCCTTAGGGCCTTACTTAGACTATTTACACTAAATAGGTCCATGTAGGATCAATTTTTTTTTTGTTTAGTTTGTAGGTAAGTTCGCTTTTTCAAAGAGGGACTTCGGTTATAATTAAATTTATTTAAAAGGGAAAAAAATCAAGACCAAAGGCAATATGTGTTCTGATAATTGAAACTCTAAAGAAAAAATGTACATGAAGCAAGCTATTCTCATGGCAAAATGAGGCAACATGTAAAGAGAGAAGGCCTTAAAAACAGGAGCAAGTGAATGGATGACCCTTTCTTCCCTTTTATCTTTCTTCCTATTTATGAGATGTGATCTCCCTCTTAAGCATTCCTTTCCTTGATCACACATTTAACAAATCTAACTCATTTTCACCTTATATTGCATTTGCAAATTATACCTCATTAGAAAACACAAGTGTTTCATAGCCACAAGACAATGTCGTGGCAAACTTACGTCGATGACCATTTGATGTGCGACATCGATGGCACTGGCCACAACCTCTCGTCCGCTGCTATCTATGGCCTTGATGGCAATGTTTGGGCTCAAAGCTCATCCTTCCCTCAGGTCAAAAACGACCACTATCTCGTAATTTAAGAAATACAAACAATCGCGTTTTATAAAAGCGTAAGCAAAAAAAATTTCATAGGACAAAATCTCGTAATTTAAGAAATACAAACAATCGCATTTTGTAACAGCGTAATCAAAAAACATTTAGGACATTGGAAAAAAGAACTGTTTACTGATGTACTGGCTAAAATTTTATCTAAGGAATATATATCCTCATTTAAAAGAATGTCGATTTTATGCAGTTAAAATCAGAAGAGGTAACAGCAATCCTTAAGGATTTCGACGAGCCTGGTCACTTGGCACCCACCGGTCTCTTCCTGGGAGGAAGCAAGTACATGGTTATCCAGGGAGAGTCGGGTGCAGTCATTCGTGGAAAGAAGGTATTACATCATTTCTTAATTTCAATATTTGAATCCGTCACAGATAACTGTCATGATAAAGACCCACACGCGGATCTGTACATATCAACATAGGTAACGAGACACTGTAAAACACTGTTTTTGTGTCTCCGTCACTGCAGGGAGCTGGAGGAGCATGCATTAAGAAGACGGGAGCAGCGCTGATATTTGGGTTATATGAAGAGCCAGTGACTCCAGGACAATGCAACATGGTTGTGGAGAGGTTGGGTGACTACCTTGTTGATCAGGGCATGTAGACTCACTTCTACACTCGACTCCATCTATATTACTCTTAGGAAGACGATAGAGCACCCCTTGGTGGTACTGAATGGGATTACAGCTATCTTTGATTTCTAAAAAAAATTAGAAAATTATTATTCTTTTTGACAATTTTCCCAGAATTCTTCCTTCTCTCACAAAGAGAAAGTGGAGATGTTACCTAGACAATAACTGTGGAAAAACATAGAACTAGAGTATGACATTTTTTTAAAATATATACTGTATTTACTTATATGGCTGCTTTGAGAAACTGAGATTCATTTTTGATTGTCCTCGAAATTTTATACTGGTGAAATTTTTTTAAAAAAATTGTTTCTGATTTACTGAATAGTCGCATCGCTGAAAATATAAACAAAGAAAAATAATTAAAAACACGATTACACGTATATTTTGTTTTTTGGCCACAAGATATATAAGGCCAACATTAACACTATCTATAATAATTAGATGTTTCTTAGGAATACCAGATTACCAGTACATATATTTATTTTACATATTTATCTATATAAAAAGTGATACACACAACAAACTCTAGGAAATTATAGTTATAAAGTTCACAAGTAGTGAATGCTAGTGACCCACACTCAAAGTTATAGGACTTGAGCTATTTAGGTGACATTCTACAGAACTCAATCAAGCAACTGCTGACACCATAGAATGCTTGGTGCTATGCTTACCTAGCCGAGATCCGCCAAAGCACAATGCCGGGTTCATGAACCTTTTAGCCATCGACTCTCGCTTCTTTACCACGCACGGGGTGTTGCCTGCATTGATTTGCTTTGAGCAAGGTAGTCCACCTGTCTCATGTTCTATGTGGGTCTGCCCTTTGCCTTTATCCTGAGATTTCGGGGATGGTAGAGATGAAAACGAACTCCAAGGTGATTGAGCTGGTAGGCCAGCAAGAAGCTGGTCGTTCAAGACATCTTGGGCCAACCCTGGAGCGAATTTCTTCCGGTTGCTAGGGCTTGATATATTGCTCCTCACTGCGAGTGTCCTCTTATTATTTGATAGAGAACTCGCGTTTGAGTATCTCTCTCTGAGCGTAACTGGCGTCTCTTCCGACACGCTAATTCTCTTGTCCGAGAAATCTTCTTGACTCGGCTTCCTAGACCGTCCTGTTCCTTTCGTCTTTTTGGAAGACCACTGGAAGATCGTTTTGAATCGCTTTGCAGCATTCTGCAGGGGGCCTGCTGCCTTCTTAACATCTGGCGGAAAGTGGGCCCCGTTGGTCGAATCACATTGACTTATGCTGCTAATCGATCGAAAATGGCCCGCGCTAACATGCTCGCGGCTAGGGGCCAACAGGTGATCCATGCCTGTGCATAGAAATAGTTCAGTGTCCGTGATTCTGAAGGATGTTCCAGGGCTCCCGAGAACACCTTGCAACTTCAACTGGGAAGCAAATGCTCGTCTCACAGCAATATCTTTGCAACTAGATATTCCTCCAGCAGAGATCAACTGACGGATTAAGATCTCGGATGATGAAGATCGTGGTTGCCGCTTTAGATAATCAAGTGGGGTCATCCCATGATTATCTCGGATGTTGAGATTAATCCAATGCGCGGTCATCAACAATTCCACGAGATTAGAATGAACGTTTCCAATAATGGCTATATGAAGAGCAGTTCGTCCTTCGTTATTTTTGGAGTTGATGATGTCTTCTAAGTGGAAACATCTGTTACTCACAAGTTGTTTCATAAGTTCAACTTGCTGGTCTAGTCTCCTAAACCCAGGTGTTTGGAAACCATCTACCACCATATGGAGGAAAGTCTCACCGACTTTGTTCAATACTAATGCAGATGAAGGGGACGCTTCAATAAGAGCTTCGAGAACAAATAATTGGCTTTTATATGCAGCAACATGCAATGGAGTGTTGCCCTTATCATCAATGGACGAGATCATGTCATAGGTTGCTATTAAGTGTTTAACTACCTACATGAGCAGTAAACAATTATGAACAGTTACAAACTGCAAAAACATACAATGTGCAACAGCTAACTACGACGGTTTCACATGATATCAATATGAAACAGTAATTTGTTTACACATTAGACTGATGATGCCAACAAACACACTAGGGCAATTTTCACTCAGAATTCAGCATCAGAGCCACCGGTCACAAATATACAAGCAACCTGCTAACACATTAGCAACAATCACGAACAAGACATCATACAAAGAAAAGAAACAGGAAATTAGGACTTCAGTTCAATAAAGATCTCCTCCTTCTACAGCCAGTACATTTGTTTCAATAAAGATCTCCTCCTTTTAGAGCCAGTATATTATTTTTTTAGACGGAGTATATACACTCGATTTCTATGTATTAGCAGTATAAACACATCAACACTAATATAGCAAGAAATATCAAATATTATGTAATTATAGCATAGAATAACTTCCTGTACAAACTTTTATTCTACCCTAACTTAGACTCCCTTCCCTTATAAATAGCTTGTACCTACATCAGTTTATATTATCAAAAACATTCAGTACATTCATCTTATATGGTATCAAGGAGCACTACACGATCCTTCAAAACCCACCTCCAACCCCGTCGTTCCTGCTTCAAACGTCAATCACAAACACCTCTCAAATCCGTCTCCACCATGACCAGCCACCATGAGTCTGCCGTGTCTAACCCCCATGAAAACACCACCCCACTCACATCTCTCAATCTCAGCCATTGTGTGAAACTCACTCCCTTGAACTATACTTCATGGCACTTTCAGTTAACACACATATTGTTTGGCTACAGCCTACTAGGCTTCCTTGATGGCTCACATTCAGCCCCATCACCAACCATTGTCAATGATGACAATACCGAAACATCGAACCCATCTTATTTTACATGGCTAAAACAAGACGGACTGATTTTAGGTGCCCTTATGGGGACCCTATCTTCAGCCGTACAAGCCCTTATTGTCCGAGCCAAAACCTCAAAAGAGGCTTGGGACATATTAGCACGAACCTACGCAAACCCCTCACGTGCTCATATACTCCAAATAAAAGACCGATTCGACTCAATAGTCAAAACCACTGATCAATCGATCACTGACTATATGAACACTATCAAGGCTTGTATCGACCAACTAGCGTTAATGGGTAAAGTCCTAGATCCCGAAGATGTAGTGTCCAAGGTCCTAAAAGGCCTTGACTACAAACTCTACAAACCAGTCTTGGACACAGTCCGTGCCCGAGACAACCCTATCACCTTTGAAGCTCTCCACGAAAAGTTGCTTCAACATGAACTTCTACTTAAACAACAACCCGAAACCGATATATTTAACGCATCTGCAAACCCGGCTTACCGTCAAAACCGTGACTCCTATGGCAACCAAAGATCACATTCCTCACCCTACTACAACCCAAACAACCGTCACCAAAACAACCAATCCAACACCTACCAAAACAGCCGCACCACAGCAGCCACAAACCCCACTCCACGGCCCTTCAAAGGCCGCTGCCAGTGGTGCAGACAAGTGGGGCACGTCATTGCTGACTGTCCTCTCTTTCGCAAACTCTTCCCTACCATTGTCTTTCCCGAACCACCAACCCGTCAGCATCAATACCCACAACCACAAGCCAATGCTGCCTCATCCGGGTTCAACAATCCAAGCCCTAATTACCTTCTTGACAGTGGTGCATCCCACCATGTCACAAATGACTTAGACAACCTTGCCTTTCACTCTCCTTATTTCGGCCCAGAAGACCTAATTATTGGAGATGGCTCGGCTCTTGACATTAATAATATCGGACTTGGTGACGGGAGCGATAATACACCAGGGCCCATATATTATAGTTATATTCTATTATGCCCCCTCACTCGAATGCCCATTGGGCTTGAAGAGTGGTTGGTTAGTGCACATGCCCCCCATACCATGTGCGGGTTTTTTCCACTTAGTGAGTTTGTGAGATATTGGGGGCTGCCAGGGTTTGAACACGTGACCTTCGGTCACTCTGGCTCTGATACCATGATAGATGAACCATCTCAACCAAAACCTTAAGGTAATGGTTGAAGCTCATATATTATAGTTATATTCTATTACTATGTACCCTTTGGTTTCTCAAACTCAATTGCAATGTTAGAGTATAAAACCGATCTTGGGACTCCAACCATCAACTTAAGCTTTTAGTTGAGATGGTTTCTTGACATGGTATTAGAGCCAAACCGATCTTGGTACTCCAACCATCGGTTTAAGCTTTTGGTTGAGATGGTTTTTTGACATGCAAATCTCTCTTCAGACCGTCTAAAGTGTATAACGGATTCAAAAAACAATTTGTTGCCTTGTTTTACTCTTTGTGAGGGGTATTTAAATCAAAGACAAACAAATGATTGGAATGAGGGAGTAATATACATATATGCCCTCTAATTAAGAACCATAAATCCGAGTTTGATAACAAGATGCTTATTAATGTGTAAGTGGTGATTATGTTGATGTTTCAACAAACTTTTGAAGACTAATCATTTAAAAGTGCCTAAATACAATATCTAAAATTATGCAGATTTGAGTGAGTAAGTTGTTTTAAAAGCTATTCACCGAGTTCAGGTATATTAGATAAATTTAAAAGCATGAGGGTAGATATTAGAATTGAAAAAAAAAAACACAGAAGTATGACGTAGAAAATTCACCTCAACTTGACCTCTTCCAGCAGCAGAATGCAAGATAGTTGAACCATGAACATCTCTAAACTCCAAAACATTACAAAAACCACCAAGAAGCTGTTGTAATCCAATCAAATTACCACCTCTAGCAGCAGCATGAACACCTCTATTCTTAATCTCGACCTTAAACCCGAAACTACCCTCCTCAATATACTCCTCAAATTCACCTCTAATCTTACTGACAAACCTCGGCGACACTGCAAAATCATAAACCACCCTAAAAACCTCATGATTCTTACTCCTAGCAGCAGCATATAATATATCAGTCAGACCATATTCACCCTCCCCAAACACAAGCAAAGGGTATTTCTGTAAAATTAGTTTGACAAAACACATGTCACCAGCTGATGCAGCAGTGTATAAAAGCCACCCACCATACCCTGATATAATCAAAGAATTTTCCTCATTGTTTTGACATTCAGTAAACAGTTGATGTGCAACCTGACACCTGCACTTGGCAACATCATCATACTGTTCCTGATCATCCCACACCGCTTCGAGACGACGAATGCGGCGTAGAGATGTCAGGTTAATGAGGTGGTTGCCATCAATACGGAGTAGTTGACGGACTAAATCATAGTGTCCATTTGCTGCTGCCCAATCTATTGGACTTGCATACCACCATTTGTCTCCTGTACTTTCCCACCTTAATGGAAAATTTGATGGTGGCATTTTTTGCACTTTAAATTAATAAAAGTTGAGATTTTGAGAAGTACCCACTAATTATTAGATGATGAAATCAAATACCCATGTCTTAATTTACACAAATTTTGCAACTTTTTTAGTATTACATATAGCTATGATTTAAAATTTAGTTGGTTATTTTGGAGAAAAATGTTTTTGGAGGGAAAAAAAAAGAGGGAAAGTCACAGATTACAGGTTTTTTACATGAAACAACAAAAGGCAGCAAATTGCGGGATAAGGAAGGGTCAAATGTACGCAGTCTTAGCAGCACAAAGGCGGCGCGCTGTTTCAGAATGACTCAAGATTATGATTTCATTTCTATTTTGGAGGGGAAATGTTAGAACAAATAAAAATGAACTCAAGCATATGAGCATTAAATATTGAGTTAATGCAAGGAATGAGAATGAAATCTAATTATTAAATGGATATTTGAGTAGATCATATAATGATAATTGAGATGAACAAGAAGAAAAAAGGAGGACAATTATGAAACTAACTTTTGAGAAATGAGGTATGAAAGATTGAAAGCATGCTTTAAAAGGAGAAAAAGAAAGGAGACAACTTTATCTAAGCCACATGCAAAAGGCTACAACCCCCATTATCATGTATCACTGATAAAGATGTTATGTTTGGTAATTATCATGTATTGTTTGGTTCAGAATATTTGTATATTCTACAAAAATGTACTTAGCTTTTGCTCATTTTTGCACCATGGAAATTATTTTTAGTTGAACTTGTGATGTAGCTTTCAGTTTTTAAAACTATCTTCCTTTGGTTTTGGATGGAAGACTGTGTGGTGTGTATTCTGTAATGTTCAGAAAAAATCTGTTGAGTGATTTCAGCTCGAATGCGACCCTTAATAATCGAATCAATTAAGCGATGTTGTATTAGCTGCGATTTTGTCACGGAAATTGTATAACAGCAATCTCAAATTCTCAACTAATCCATAAAAAGTTCTAATTATTGATAATTATTGACTACATACCAAAGTACCTTTTTAAAGGAAAAATGTCCTAAACATTCTGAATGACGTGCTAAATTGCTAACTATAATTATTGGTTTTGAAATTAAACTAGGGAGTACCACCAAAGCTTCTAAAGCTCTGTTTATTTATTTAGAAGTTCTAGTTTTAGGTGGTTATGTAGACGTGAATCTTAGAGATTGAACATGACTTTAATAGCACTTCCGCCACGAGCACTAGTCTCGAAAGCCTCGACGACCTCCTCTTGAGAGAATCCAAACCTGTGAGTAATTAGTGGCTTTACATCAATCTTCCCACTGCTTATAAACTCTATGCACTGTGGCCAAGTGTTTTTGTAGCGGAACACGCCTAGAACATCAACCTCCCTGAAAATCATTATCACTATAGTAAGTACTCACTCCTATACAGTTAAGGCCATATGTTAATGTTAAAATTTTTATCAAATTAATATTACCTTGAAGCAGCAGGGGTGAGAGGGACAGTCATGTTACAATGACCCATCCCAATCAAGCAAACCTTCCCGCCATTTCGAGTTGCTCCGAATGCAGTTGACACAGTTTTCTCAAACCCAGCACAGTCTAGAGTCACGTCGATCCCTTTTCCCATAGCCTTTTTAATCTCCTCGACCTCTGAGGCCACATCCTGTATAAACAAAAAACAATAATGGTTAGACTTTTCGATAATTAATGAAAGGCAAAAACTTATGGTAAGATCATCTAGCAACGATATATTACCTCTTTGTTGAATGAGACTTTAACAACTTCATCTGCACCAAGTTTCTTAGCCACTGAAAGGCGGTGGTCATCAACGTCAGCTACCACAACTCTTGGAGCTCCAAAAGCACGGGAGGCCAACAAGGTGACGAGGCCAATTGGGCCGGCTCCAATGATTAGGACAGTCGTCTCAGCACCAACCTTAGCCCGGCGACAACCATACACCCCAACACTCAAGGGCTCACACATTGCCCCTTCTTCCAAGCTTACATTATCAGGGATCTTGAAGCATAAATTCCCCGGGTGTACAATCTATACAATTAATAAAATTGACAAATGAATAAAAAGCCGATAATATGAATTGATCAATAAACAATGTGACATGGAAATAAATGAATGGTGGTAACCTGATCAGCAAGAGAACCATGGATAGGTGGAGTAGCAAAGAACTCCATATCAGGGCAAAGGTTGTAACTGCCTTCTTTACAACGGTCGCATCTCCAACAACCTTGACCGGGTTCAAGAGCGACTCGGTCACCGGCAACAAGAGATGTGATCTCGCTTCCAACTTCTTCAATGATACCAGCACATTCATGGCCTATTACCATTGGCTCTTTCACGTGATAATCTCCACAACTCATAGTCTAACGTCCAAAAACACCAACATATATACATATGTATAGCCATTAGTTTATGTTTGATTATATTACTCCTTACCGTGAATATAAAAGATAAACAAATGACTAAGATTAGTATCTAAAAACGAGTTATGTATAAAGGGTCTAGTTTTACAACTCAGTCTAGTTCATTTGTTTAGATATTAATTAAAATAACTCTTACAATGAATATAAAGGGTGAACAAATTAAATGACTGAGACGGAAAGAGTAGTATCTAAAAATCGCGTTACGTATATACCTTCAAGTAATGGACGTCACTTCCACAAATTCCAACAGCCTTCATTCTTACCCTCACATCAGTAGGACCTATGAAATCAAACGTGAATTTAAGTATTATGATCACAATATAATATATTTTCGTATAAAAATCAAATAAACATAAATAAATCAAAGCTTAAAACTCGAAAATATGGAAAAATAAAGGATTGAAAAATACCAAGAGGAGGAAGTGGGTAAGGTTCGATCCTAAGATCATTGATTCCATGCAGCCATGCAGCCCTATTTTCAGTTGATGCATCGCACGCTTTTCCACCTTTTCCCATTTTTCTACTTTTTTCTTTGCTAAATTAGATTGACAAATAATAATTAATAATTAATATAAACTCTTTGGAATTTGTACGATGAATGAGAACAAATTGTAGAAATGTAGGGTGTTTATATAGTACTCCGTAGAAGAGATAGTTAGAATTAAAGTAGTTAACAAACTCTTAATTGGATAAGTATAGTTAATTAAATAAAATAGAATTATCATTTTATCCTAATCATAATAATCCAATTACTTCGTATATAAATATATGGATAACTTTTTCAAGTGGATAATCTTAGGATTTTTTTATATAGTAGAGTTAGTACTATACTATAATCGGAACCGTTCGTGCAGTTATAATAATCTATCTAATCTAATCATTTTGGGTAACAAGATAAATATACTTTATATATATTGTTGAATAATGTTGGATAATGTTATAGAGATGAGTCGTGTGGGTTAGTTTTGTGTCTAGTTGGGTGGTTTCATAATATCGGTTTTCGGATTTATCGGGTCGAAATCAACTATTATTATTATTGGTTATGTAGTAATGGATAACTAATTTAATGTAAAACTAGACCAATTGATCAATTGAATTACTATTAAACTAAATCAATGTCGGTCATGGGTCAAACCAGATAATTATCGAACTCGTATTACTTATCTCAAATCGGGTACTATCGGAAATGAGGTCCTATTGATTCGCTCTTGGGTCAAAATACACTCTTATAATTACCATAGTGTTGGGTGTTATAGTTTACAAGGGTAGTTTTTTCAGCAACGGAAGACTGCATAAAAATGTGACTGTGTTAACATAGGGTTGTGCTTGTTGTTCCAGGCATCGACTCAAGATGGTAAGGCAGTCGAAAGAGAAGGGTTGAAGAAGCAGTAGTTTAAGCCATTGATCCAGCACTCCAGCAGCATCTGCTGATGACAAAGGCATGGTTCAAATCACCAGTGAGAGTGACATTCAATATCAAGCATATAGCAAAGGGTTTAAGGCACATTATGGTCCTAGTTCAAATCCTCATCCTCGCATCGGGCCATTACCCTTGCACATTCACGCCTTATTGACAGTAAAATTGTCTTCAGGCTATCTTTTGCACCAAAGAAATGTTCGCATTAAACGTTTAAATTCAATGGATTCATAGCGATACCACATTTAATCGAATCTACGACTACAATGTTTGCAATTCATAATCTTTCCATCCTATTTTAAAATGGAAATTTACATAAGCCGCTAAGATACATGTCCATCCTAATTCCCAATTACTCCTGGTAGTACAAAACTTATGGAGGCATATATTTTCCAAATAATCACCCAATTGACCATCTTACCTAATATCCTTGCTAATTACTTACAATCCCAGCTTAGGAGGAATAATCATCACTCTAGTACTAGTAGAACTTGAGTCTCTTCACACAAATGACAGGAGAAGATGCATAAGCAGGCTAGCAGGAACCCATGCCACGAATCCTGTGTGCTTCCGAAAGGAGATGGCCGTTGAAGTATTGGCGGAGTCATTGTTTGCAATGGAGGTGTTCTTACTCCTGCATGAATATTGCAGGTTGGAAAATGTCAATATGTTGAATTGCAGTCACGTCCATCACAATTTCATTTTATACAATTACAGATGGTGTCGGAAGAATGCTCTTACCCGGCAGTCATATAAAGGCACTTGTCATAGCCTGCAAGTAAATTAGAAAATTCCTTAGAGAACAATTCTAGATCATACTGACAAACCAAAAATAAGTAAAATTGGACATGCATTATATTTTGTAAAATTGATCTTTTCCTTCCAAGCACCAATCGTATGTCCATGATTATGCTAGATCCTAATCAATGGTCTATACGGCTATACAATGAGTCTTTCGATTATAGACAGTTTAACAGGTTTGGTGTTAACCAAGATCATTTGAACTTCAAAGATATATTCCACTATTTGCACGTAACAAGAGTCAGTCATATAACTATGTAACATGAGGGAGATCAATAAACTTACTTGGATCATTAGTGACTTTAAGACCGGCCCCTCCAAAACTACAAGCAACATCTGTGGCTCCATTTTGCTGGTAGTAACTGTTGAATGCGAAAGAGGCATGCGAAACCAGCGTATTTGGCTCATAACAAGGTTGGCTAGGCTGTATCGCTGTACAATCTACATTCCCAGACCCACAGGCCCAATTCAAAGCATTCTTCATATCTGCTTCAGTAGCATTTGAAGAAGCAATGCACCAAGATGGTCCTGTAGTATTTGTTGAATTACCTCCAGCAGCCATCTCTGTGACACCTTTCCCACTAAAATCCAAATTATACACGCTTGTTCCAACAGGGTAGAACAGACCCCAATTCCTTTCGGACTCAATCCCAGGCTTTCGGTTTTCATTGAACAACGAGAAAATATAGATATCGAGCTCTTCATCCGGTTTAGCAGGTGTTCCCGTGTTGTTAATGACGTGGCGAATGAGGTTGGTGTTGTAGGTTTGGGCATTATCAGGGGTGGCAGCCGTCTCCTTTGGTGAGCCTTTGGATGGCCAGCCGGTCTCGGTCACCATAACTTTGATGGTTCTGAAATTTAAGGCCATTAGGGCAAAGTAGAGAGCGTCGATCTGAGCATCAAACATATTTGTGTAGAGCAAGCCTGTGTTGGGATCAATGACCTCCGATGATGATTGGAATAGGGCGTAGTCAAGAGAAACATTGGTGGGGGAGTCCCTATAAGCATAGTAAGGGTAAATATCAACCATGAAGGGTGATTGGTTATCGGCAAGAAACTCCAACATGGGTTTCAAAAAGTGTGCGTAATGGCTACTGAAAGCCCCCGCTGAAGGCGGAAATGAACGTGACAAGATCCCGAGAGAGTGGGTGCTTGAAACCTTTATCTTCCTATGGAGGCCGGCTTTCTTCAATGCCGCGAACACGTTTTGCATTGCTGGCACAACAAGGGCTGAGACGTTACTTGGGACCTCTGTCACCTCAGCACCAACTGTTATATATGTGATCTTTGTGGTTGGGTAGTATGGAAGGATGTTGTTCTTCAGCCACGTGTCAGCATTTGACTGGAACTGAGAGAAGGCAAGTAGATCATAGTTTGGAACCCCGATCATGAGTTCCACTCCACTATTGGCAAACGCCTTGAGAACTTGAATGTTGGAGTCGTAAATCCGGACATATTTGATGTTGTGTTGCTTTATCAGCTCTGCTGCCTTATCAGGAGTCGGGAGATCATCTCCATTTCGTCCATAGCAAATTCCAATAGTGCTACCTAAACATAGGTCTGTCGAAAAGAGAACAGTAATCAGTTAACTTAAAAATACTATATGTGCATCCATATTCACAAGTCCTTAGAAGCCATTTTACCCTATACTGATTCCAAAAATGTTAGCCCCTTTCTCATTCCAAAAAGCAACACAAGCACTCTGATGCACTAGTTCCCTTTTAAAATATTTGGTCGAGAAAACAGCAATAACAGTGTTAAATTCAAATGGAGGCATAGGTCATAGAATAGCCATCAAAACCCTTATGTAATGGCGTAAGGAATGTGCTTAACATAACTGTATATACAAACTTGTTGTTGTCTATGGACATGAATGGAATAATTGATTCATTGATCAAAGGGTCCCAAAACTACGAAAGAAATAATAAAAAGAGCTCATTTTAACGTATATCAAATGCAAATTGTTTTCCTTTGTCAAGTCGGAAATTGTGGTGTGGCTAAAAGTACCAGGGGTCTAAATGCACACACGAATGCAAGTTTACACAACACAACATACAAAGAAAGATCACAGCAAAGGAAATGTTGTCCGACCAATGATCATAGCACAAGATGCGGATTCATAACTAAACACGATCCTGTAAGATATACTAACTGCACCATCTATGCTCTCATAAAATAACTAGTAACTAGAGTTAAATATGCAATCAAATGATGTTTTCTCACTCTGGCATTTGATTTTCAAACTCCATTTAAGAAGAGCTGTGAAAGCCGGGAGTGCAAATCTTATCTACGCATACCCCTGCGAGAAATGATAAGAACTATACTCCCAAGTGTAAAAATTACGCTCTAGCTAATGCAGTATTGCTATATCATAAACTTCCATACGGTCCATTTTTTAAATATCTCCTTTGTCATTATTACACATTAATACTACTTAAAAGCAATGTCCTTAATGTCCACACGGTCCAGTTTAATTAAGCTGTATATTGACAAATTGGAACAAGACACTAAAATCTCACATACAACCCACCAAATATGCGGGTTAAATTTCAAAACTTTGACAGATTTGTAGGTGAAATAGGCAATTTTGCAGCTATAGTAAATTTTTTCCATCAAGTGTTAACATACTAAAATGTCACATAAATGCACCCACCAACCAAAGTAAATGCTGATACTATCAACAATGAAGTTCAGTAAGAGTGTAGAGCATAGTACTAGTTTCAATCTAAGCTCTACGGTGAAAGTAGGTCGATTTTTACAGACTCATACTCAGTATTTGATAACAACTACTCAAGATAAAAGCATCAGAAAGTGGAAACTGTACTCTCATGAGACCGGGTGTTGAGAGTTAAAATTACTTCGGATGTGACATTCTACAATCAACGTTGTAAAGTTTTCTCCTTTTGATTTCGTTTTTCTAACTTTGGCCTTATGCAACTTAAGCAACTCTACAACCAACAATTTAAGTTTTGTTTCAAATCGATCTTTTTGTTTAACCATTCGACACTTGTTCAATATAAGAGGGTACAGACAATGCATTTTCAAAAATTTATAAAGGTCGAGGCAGTCTATTTTCCATCACACAAAACATGCCTAAAACAGAAACCTAAAATATCGACTAGGCCGGGTCAATATAGAAAACGTTGTTTAGCACATTATTGGTTGCGAGTCTTGTGACACAAGAGGAAGCAACATTTAGGGCCCAACCCGAAAACCCGGCTCCACATTCCACATTCCACACTCCACACTCCACTCTGGAGCATTGTTCTATACAAGCTAAGTTTGCATTGGGTTTTCCCTAATTTAATACTACAACAACATTATTATGAAGCATGGAATAAAATAATGTTAAAACAAATATCAAGTGTCGGTACAACAGGTAACAGGTAAAGCTAAGAAAAGAACAGCAACAATAAATAACCCAGAAAACAGACATGCAAATGCAATAATACACTTATACACACAAAACATTAAGTCATTAACAAAGTGTTAATTAGCTCAACTAATTAATTAACAAAAACATAGGCATAACATTAACAATAAAATAAAGGCAATATGAAAAAAGCAGATTTACCCAAAAGAGGTAGGAAGCAGAAAGCAGCAAAGATGAGGTTAAATCTGGAAGGCAACATGTTTAGTTATTTTAGTTCAGAAAATGTAAGTAATGGAGTGTTGTTTGGGTTTATATAGTCGAGAATGAAGTTAAATTAGTGAGCTTTATTGAAAAAAGCGGAAGAATTTGAACAGAAATACTAGTGTATATACTACGAGTAGTATAGTAGAGTATAATAAGGTTAATAGTGAAGTACTCCACTCTCTAGAAATGTCTCGAGGCTCGAGGGGATGGAGGCAGAAGAGAGAGAGACAGACTGGGTGAGTGAGTGAGACAAGGCAAGCGAAAGACTGACAAATTTCATCAAATTATCGAATAATTGTTCACGCATCTATGTCTCTTACGAATAAAATTATCTACTTAACCGTATAACGGTCACAAACAAGAGACATCTTACTTGCTCTTCCCATTTTCTATTTTGTCTCACGTCATAAGCTTATGACGGACTTCACAAATGAGAATTTATATTTCTGAGGCCTGAACCTCCTCCTCGTCTTATACAGGTAATGTCAGGGCAGGGTTTCATCAACTTACTCATGATCAAATATATTAGGACACGGTTTCATCAACTTACTCATGATCAAATATATTAGGATTTTATTTGAACTTCAAATGGAGGGATCATATTTATTTCAGACATTTCAAACTCCACGTCAATTCTTTTATACCGCAGTTAAATTCGGACCGTCTATATTTTATCGAAATTAAATCATATCCATTGATAGATAATGGAGACAGAGTAGGTAATAGAGAGCATTCAATGTTGTCTTTTCTACCCTAATGTATATACTACTACCCATCTTTTTCACCGGGCCCAAATGAGTCTTTTTAAGGTTCACAATTAGTCTAGTTGCCCGTGAACATCACGGGATTTTTATGGTGCATCTTTCGTAAATATAGTTATAGTAAAAATATAGTATGTAGATTCGGATAGACTACATGGTTCACTTAGCTTGTCACATAAACTAATGTGATAGTTTTAGTTTAATTTTTATTAGTATTGTAATGTTTAAGCATAGATTGGATTATCAATAAGTCTTGCTTGCGACGGGTCGTCCCGTCACAAATGAGAATTTGTGTTGGATTATATTGCACTAAACAAACATGAGATTGTGTCTTTCAATTAGAGGTTCAACATACATTTTAACGCGAGATGATGTCATGTGTCTTTCAATTAGATGGTCGATATGACTTTTAATGTTATTATATAAGATAGAATTGTCGTGTAAGACAATTTTACACATATAGTTAGCTCAAGAACAATAGCCTGGTAAGAGCTTTACCATGAAGTTGGGTTCGATTCTTACTCGCGACATAATGCACTCATTTGAATACAATAACTTTGAAAAAGATGGTCATCTTTTAATCATATCTATCTATAACCGTTGCCAAAAAAAAAAGATGAAAAAAGCAGATTTACACAAAAGAGGTAGGAAAGAGAAAGCAGCAAAGATGAGGTTAAATCTGGAAGGCAACATGTTTAGTTATCCGGATTGTAAAACATCGACGACGTTTTAGAAAACATCGACGACGTTTTTCATAAAAAAGACGATAATTGCCCTTTTGCTTTCTCTCTCTAAAACAAAACTCTCTCAAATTCAAAACTCACAAACACACTCACCTTACCCTCTCCCACACCCCCACCGCCCCCACCGCCACCACTGCCACCAGTAGCCCGCCGCCCCACCACCCGCCGTCCCCCACCACCGTGCCTGCCGCCCCTGCCGTCCCCAAACCGTATGTTTTTCTTCTTAATTTTTTTGTTTTGTTTTGTAGATCTAGTTATATTGTTGTAGTTTAATTTGTTAGAATTTGTTTGTTGTTAGTTAGTTTTTGTTTTAAATTAAACTTGTAGTTATTAGGTTGTTATTTGTATGAGATTGTATTTGGTTTGTTTTAATTTGTTTGTTGTTATAAAGTTGTTGTAATTTGTTTTGTGTTAGTTTATAATTATTTCATAGTATGTTTTTTTTTGTTCTTGTTAGATTTGTTGTAAAATCAATTTGTTAGTAATTTGTTGTTAGTAATTTGTTGTTAATAATTTGTATAGATTTGTATGAATAATTGGTATAAAGATAGAAATAATCAAATTTAATTCCGATTTCTTGTTCTTGGTTTGAAATTTGGAGGAAAAAAAAAATTTCCCCCATGGTTGGACAACCAAATCACACGTCCAACCATGGGGGAAAAAAAATTTTCCCCCAAGTTCCACCATGGTGGGACGTGTGGTTTGGTGTTCCAACCATGGTGGGATTAAAATTTTGGAAATCCACCATGGTTGGACAACCAAATCACACGTCCAACCATGGTGAAAATTCCAGAACTTTCATCCCACCATGGTGGGACGTGTGATCTAGTTGTCCAGCCATGGTGGGATTTCCAGAATTTAAATCCTACCATGGTTGGTATCCAAAAAAAAAAATTTCGCCCATGGTTTGAAGTTTTTGATTAAAGTTCGTCCATGGTTTACCCCAAAAAAAATTTTTAATTTGTTAATTAAGTTGATTAATTTAATTTTTTCGATGCTAATATGTTTTTGGAATATTATTAACGCTTATTTGAATGTTTTAATTGTGTAATGCAGATGGGTGATCGAGGAAAGAGCGTTATGGTTCCCGAAGATCGTACGGTGAACCGTAGAGTCACGGCTTCAAAGCGTCGTATTGTTTTTCGGTGTAGTAGATCTAATCCCGTTAGTAGCGGTATTTCTGACATGGAGAGGTCGGATGAGGTAGGAGGTAGTGTTCCTCAGATCGACCAGGTTTTCGAGGAAGGTGACGACGTTTATAGGGAAGATGATATTGTTGACGAGGGTTTGGTGGAGTCCGAGTCTGAGGGCGAGGAGGATATTGTTCAGCGGTCCGTACCTTTATCGAGATTGGAGGTACCGTTGTCTCAGAGGTTAGCTCGGGACGCCTTTGGTCGCTATTCTAGGTTGGATGATGGTTCGCAGAGGGAGCCGCGGAAGAAGCCGCGCAGCGATAGTGATTGGCTCCTTAGAGACCCAGTTTCTGGTGGGCCCCGTAACATATCGGTGTTACGTAGTTTTGGGGGGCATGTGGCATATAGTAGTTGGACCGAGACGGAGGAGGCTAGGTCCTTTATTAAGTGTTATGAGAGGCTGAGTTATGTGGATGGGTTAGGGAGCATGGAGGTGTCGGCTGATGTTGTTAGGAGGTTTCAGCTGACTGGGTTGACTGGGTTGACGATGTGCTGCACGACAGCTTTGGATGAGAACCTTCTTAGTGCTTTCATAGAGAGGTGGCAGCCGGATACCAACACTTTTCATATGTCTTTCGGTGAGATCACCATTACGCTTCACGATGTGGAGGAGATACTTGGTATCCGGCCTACTGGTACAAGGGTGTTTGTTCGGGGTACCTCCGTTGCCGGTTCTTCGAGGGAGGAGGTGGGGTTGAAGAAGGATGTGGCACATTTTTTTGGTGTACCTCCCGGAGAGGTGGGACCACCGTTATATAAGGGTGGTGGCTTGTTGGTGTCAGCTTTGAGGGCTCATATCAAGGAAGGGACTGAGCAGGACTCCCTACGTGCTTATTTGATATTGTTGTTGGGACAGACTTTGTTTGTGGACAAGTCTGGTGATAGGGTGTCAGCTCAGTTGTTACCATTACTTGATGATCTGGAACAGGTTGGAGACTATGCTTGGGGTGCCGCTTGTTTGGCATATCTGTACCGGCAGCAAGGCATGGCATCGCGACAAGAGGCTAGCGGTGTTAGTGGGTGTCTGCCCTTATTGCAGGCATGGATTTACGAGTACTTCCCCCAGTGTCGGCCACACGGGGGATATTATTTGGAGGGCAGGCCACGGGTGGATGCGTGGAGGCACGTTCCTCGGTTTAAGGGCGACCTTGACCATTTTTCAGATGTGGCGTGTTAGGTTGGACGGGTTTAGTAGGGAGCAGGTTAGATGGACGCCTTATTGGACGCGTATGCCGAGTTCTGCGAGATATTCTCGTTATTCCGGCTATATTCGATATCAGTCCATTGTTGAGCCGTACCAGCCTGATCGGTGTATGCGCCAGTTTGGGTACATTCAGACTATCCCGATGTCTATGCCTATCCCATGTACCGAGTAGCGTCCAGCGAAGAACGGTTATAATGTGAAGTTTGGCCAGGAGCCCGATACGATGTGGGGCCACGAGACTTCCTTGGTGAACTTCAAGAGTCGGTCTCGACGAGCTACGATGCCTTTCGAGGTATCTCGAGACTATGAGAGATGGGACGATGATATTTCTCACCGATTCTATTTTCCACCTTCGGATCGTCTTCATTTTATGCGTCCACCTTTCCACGCTGAGCCAGAGGTAGCCGTTGCACTTAGTAGGCAGTTCTCAGATGTCTATCGTTTACCTACTCCGGAGATGCAGCAGCAGCAGTTAGATATTTTGTTTAGTCAGATGAGCATGTACTACGACACCCATTATCAGGGTAACTAGTACCGGATATTTATGCATTGTATTTGTTTTATTCGGTTTTTATGTAGTATTGACTTATCTTTTATTTAATCAGTTATTATTTTTATTGTTTTGTTGATTTATTTACTTTTATTTATATTATTGTTGTATTCGACCGCCTTATGATTGTGTTGAATAATCATGTACTTAATAATTTCATTAGTCGTGGCAATCCTCCCCTATCTTCGCTTAAACTAATGCATGGACCTATTTACGGTCTCAACAACCCTTCCATTCATCATACGAACGTAACAGAAGGTATAGTTACTTTTAATAGATTGTCTAATTTTTCCATTTAAAAAAAAATGTGGTGAATTATTATGAAGTTTAATTTTTGTCTTGAAGCGATGTGAGTGGGAGAAAGTGAGGTTGGAGATATTTGAACTGTTTAAGAGGTGTTTGACAGTTGTCCCATATACGACCTTGCACTCTCTATGTGAAGGGGACGGCCGGATGTTCGTGGGGCCATTTAAGAGTCTTAAAACCTTTGAAATGTATGTAACTTACATAGAGGAGGAGTTTTATAGGCCTAATGGTTCTTCTTCCGAAGGATATTCAACTGATTAAGTGTTAATGAAATGTATTTAACGATGATTAATTGTTGGTTCTGCAAAAAATCGTTGTAATATTTATCAGTTTTTAATTAATGAATAAAATTGTCATTTGAGTTGTCACATCATGCTCAGAACTTTAATAAAGTTGTCAGTTGAGTTGTCACATCATGCTCAGAACTTTAATAAAGTTGTCATTTGAGTTGTCACATCATGCTCAGAACTTTAATAAAGTTGTCAGTTGAGTTGTCAAATCATGCTCAGAACTTTAATAAAGTTGTCAGTTGAGTTGTCACATCATGCTCGGAACTTTATTAAAGTTGTCAGTTGAGTTGTCACATCATGCTCAGAAATTTTCGGAACAAATTACTAGCCTCGCCTCTATTTAAGGAGCTCACTCCACCATCATTATTCACAAAACTTGTTATCTCATCTACTATTTTCCTAAAATCTCATCTACCATCATGCCTATGAACGATGTTGAAGAGGTTAATTTCATACAAAATAGAATTGATGAAATTGTTAATGAGTTTCCTTCCGTATTTCGCCGTTTACTAATCGTGTTTAATAATAATATTATTTGGGATTTCATGAACCGTTATGAACCTAATCTCATATCACTGCCACAAATGATGGGTACTCCCTATAAGACAAATTACCCTCATATTCCTGAAATGAATATAACTAAAGGTAAAATTTCTGTCAACTATTATTTCAAACCTTAATAATTTCATTTCTTATCATTTCAATTTGTTTGTTTAGTCTAATAAGTTGCTACCATTTTATGTTGTTTAGAATCTGTCCTTCTGAAAAGGGATGAACTAAAGAGGATCGAGGCGGAGTTGATTGAATTTTTCAAAAGATGTGAAACCATCATTCCGTCCATGACACTGCATCAGCTTATGGAGGGTTACCAGGGTGATGGTCAGATATTCCATGGCCCGCCCGAGCCAATTTTTATATACCACATTTATACCGGCGACATGGAGGAGGAGTTATTCAAGCCAAAGGAATATTCATCCACAGATTACTCCACTGATTAGTCTTACTAAAACCGACTGCATGTGTTTAATGAAAAAATGTGGTGATGATGATTTCGTTTGCAACATGGGTATTTTAATCGTTTCTTCTATGTAATGTAATTTTAAGACTTTAACTTATGTCAGCTTTATTCGAGTACTTTATTAATAAATGTCAACTTTATTCGAGTATTGTCAACGTCAATTATATTTAACCAAAAATTAACGTAAATTAAAAAAAACAAACATTACGTAAATATTCATCAAAAGTACAATTACATTTTGATAAAGTGCTTAACCGAAACTCAATTTCCGTGCAACTTCTTCATCGGTGCTTTCATTTCTACGTCTCCGACTTCTTCCCGTGGCGGTTCCGATGCAAGCGTTCCAGTTCTCGATATTTCTCTGGTACAAAGTTTCGAGATGACTGACACTTTCGTGTCTATAAGTCCGCCAAGCGGGAGCTAGTGGTGGCATGGCAACATCATCTTGCGGCCCTCTTGAATGCAACCGCATCCAATGACTGTGGTAGTTTACAATCCACATAACACCAAAGGGTTTTTGACCTGGAACCAAAGCCCTAAGTGGTAAAATTGTCTCAGAACTACCATTTTCGCGACGGAAATGACCGATAACACATATAGTCCAGTTGAAGATGGTTGCAAATACAAGTAAGTGGTCGGAAGACATCCAATGCTCCGTACCACATGGGATCTCAAGATAGAACTCGGCACGCCTCAATGTACACTCAAAGCCTGTCAAACCAGTCGTAGAGGATGGATGAGTACCGAACAGGTTCTTATAGACGTCGTCGCTCCTAATCTCTCGGGCACACCACATCCTCATCTGAAGGTAGTCGCCCTCTTGCCCCGTTGGGCATGTGATATAACCCGGTAACCACAGTGACCATCGTCACCGACATCTACCCAACCATCGAACTGGCCCCAAAGCACCTCCGGTACCCCGTATCGTTTAGACCAAGTTGAGAAAAGGCCGACGGTGTAGTTTCTTTCTAACGGAGCGTTTGGTGGTCCTGGAGGAAAGTCCCCAAATAAGTGAGTACGAGCAGTAGATCCATCGGTGCTAGGTGTCCCATATTTCCTTTGACTATGCTCGAAAGACGACTTGTTCCTAGTCGTGGATTTTTTTGGACGGCCTTTCGGGTTCTCGTTAATAGGAGGTGGCAAAACGTCCTCGTCCTCCGGATGTAGGGCGTCACGTATCTTCTCGGCTACCAACCTACGACGAACCGGGTCACTGTTTCTAGCTTCCACTACTAACCCATCAAACTCATCATCATCGGTTCTCGGCATTTTATCAACACTATCAAATACCAAGGTCTTCCAAAAAACGTGAACATCATCAACATGGACCCTCTTACCTCTCCTACTCAAATAAACCAATTTGCATGCACAAGGTAGGCCATGAGTTGTCTCAAGCACATGTCCACATCCCTCCTCTAACCCGACACCAAGACCAAGCCCTCTCTGAAGCTCCTCCTCCATTATTCCTATTGCCTTCGTCGACACAACCCCTAGCAACAATGAGAACAAACGACTAGTTATACGAGGCCGACTCCTTGAATCCTCAAGTGACTTTTTAATCTCCGAGTGTTGACTATCAAGCATGTCATTCATCTTCGACCACATACTATCAAGTGTCAAATTTGCACTTTTCAACCATGACTTAAGTAGAGAATGAGCCGACTCGACACGGGAAGTAGACGTGTTACGGAAATGTAGTACATCGTTTGTATAACATCGCACAAACTTCTCCTTGTGCATCGCCCAAGTGCTCAAAACATATCTCCCTAAGGGACCCCACTTTACACGAAAAGACTCCAATGCTTTTTCATACTCTTCCATGGTTAATGCATCAATAACCCGTACCTAACCCGCTTCTGGATTATAGTAGACAAGATCTCTATACCACTCGGTCTTGTAGATGTTCAGGGTTTTAGCATTGATGGCGCGGTTCACGTGCCACCGACACAAGAAATGACTAGAACCGGGAAACACCTCCCTAAGAGCGGCGATCAAACCCAACTCCCGGTCGGTGACGAAGACGGTAGGGGAAACAAAGACAGGTTCAAGAATGTCCGACAGCCGCCTCAAAATCCACGTGTAGGATTCTTCTGTCTTCAATTGCTACGTCTTTAACAGCGGACTCCGTAGAAACAAGTGCACAACCAATTAGGAACGAATTCCCGGTCGGGGTAACACCAACAATCTCAACCAGTGGATTCTTATAGGTGTTTGTCTTGTAAGTAGAATCAATGAGCACAACATAATGATAGGCTCGGAAAAGCTGCACGGCTACGGGATGTGCCATGAATATATGAGAGATATGTCGTGTCTCCGGATCACTCAAATGCCACATCAAATAATGTGCTTCTACCGCAAGAGCAAACATTTGTTGAGCCGTGTTCCTTCCACCCCTAAATTCCCGCCTCAGTTTCTTCGTCTCGTTATATATTTGATTATTTGACGGTTGAGGTTTAGCCGGCGTTCTTTGGTGAAGAGCGTTCTTGATGTCTTTTGGAAGCACACCGGCCTTAGCCTGTTGCCTCACATACGCTTTCTCCTCGTCATCCAAAGCCGCAAAATGACGATCACCATCCTTGTAAACCACTTCCTCATGATTGTGAAACCCTTTACCCTCGGCGGTGATTATGTTCCAAAGTGCACCGCTATCGTCACCTTGCCGAGGGTAGTTCTGCACGGCTCGGATACGGAAAGTGCATCCACACTTATTCGACCCACGACGCTTCTCAGGATCATCAATTGGAGGAGGTCTACCATACCTTGAACATCGAAAGTAAGATGCCAACAACCCGTCTTTTCTTTTGTTTTTTGCCCCATTATTTGCTTTAACCAAAGCAAAACCATGATCCATTGCAATCCTACTCGCCCAATTAAAGGCATCATCGCGGGTAACAAAACCTAACGTCGTCTCAAAAAACGGATTGTAATCGGTGTTATTATTCCCAAATTCCTCAAACGAGTCATGTTCAATGCAAATACGACGCTAATTAGACATTAAATAATTAATATATATTAGTAAAACATGATCTACATACGTAAAATGTTATTAATCATGACTATAAAAAAATGATATCATTTCACCATGGTCAGATGAAGAACTGGATGTCATGGACCATGGCCAGACATCCATTTCACACGTCTGACCATGGTGGGACGTGTGAACTGGATGTCTGACCATGGCCAGACATCCATTTCACACGTCCCACCATGGTCAGACGTGTGAAATGGATGTCTGGCCATGGTCCATGACATCCAGTTTTTCATCTGACCATGGTATTTTTTCATAATTATTTTTGAAAAACCGCAATTGATTTTTAACTAACTAAGATGTTACGTAAATCAATTAAGTTAGATAAGTATAAACAAACAATTAACGGATTACGGGAAAAAAAATTAACAAACGTAAAATTTGATTAATATGTGAACATACCGAAGAGTGTTCGTCCGCCATGATAATCGATTTAGGATTTAGTCAAATTGTTGTTCTTGTACGATTTTGTCAAATTGTTGTTCTTGTACGATTTTAATTTTTTTAGTTCAATTAAGTTGATTTGATTTTAGGAGAATTTGGGAAGAGAGAGAGATAAGAGAGATAGAGAGTATAATTCAATAAGGGCAATTTCGTCTTTTTTATGAAAAACGTCGTCGATGTTTCCTAAAACGTCGTCGATGTTTACCAGGCGCCTTAGTTATTTTAGTTCAGAAAATGTAACTAATGGAGTGTTGTTTGGGTTTATATAGTCGAGAATTAAGTTAAATGAGTGAGCTTTATTGAAAAAGGTGGAGGAATTTGAACTGAAATACTAGTGTATATACTACGGAGTAGTAATTAGTATAGTATAGTACAGTATAGTAGAGTATAGTAAGGTTAATATTGAAGTACTCCGTAGAGTGTTTTCTCTCTAGAAATGTCTCAAGGCTCGAGGGGGTGGATGGGGGAGAGAGAGAGAAAGAGAGACAGGGTGAGTGAGTGAGACAAGGCAAGCGAAAGACTAATAAATTTGATAAAATTATCGAATAATTGTTCACGCATCTATGTCTTTTATGTCTAGATATTCTCTCGCTCTATTCTCTCTTCCGTCAACTTGTAACGGTCACAAGCAAGACATCTCTCACTTGTCTTCCCATTTTCTCTTTCGACTTCACAAAAGAGAATTTATGTATCTATAAATGATTAGGATTTATTTGAAGTTAAAATGGATGGATCAGATTTATTTTAGACATTTCAAACTGTTGGTAAAATAAATACGTAACAATGAAGAGTAACATTGAACTTATCATAACAAGAAAGAAAGAAAGTGTCGTGCTAATTAAGCCACTGACTTGAAAACTATATCGGCACGACTTCGGTGGTAATCGTCTCACGCCGGTAGTTCCCCAAGGTTAACACTGCGACCCCCGTACACAACCAAACATTTGTGTAAAGAAGCCTTGCAACAAACAGAAACTGTACCCAGAAATTCAGCAGTAGCAGAGAAGAAGAAGAGTGAGTTTGAGAGAGAGCATTGTCTTATGATTCTTTATGTTGTATGCTCTGAACAGGAAAGACTGTCTATTTATAACAGAAAATAGTCAGCAAAGGAGCCAAAAAACGCTCCACTTAATCACGCTCAAAAGCGTGATTACTGGAGTTTAATTAACCTCCTTAATTTCCGCCAGTAACAGTCATATTTGACTGACTGTTGCACATTCAAAACAGATACACTGAATGTGGACAGAATACAAAGCACACACACAGGTCCAAAAGGTTAAAAGTGGGCCAAGGCCCGCACCGCAGGTGCTCTACCCAAACCCGAGCCCGAGCCAGGCCAGGCCGGCGCGCGTGTGTGTTTGGACCCAAACCCACAAGCCCAATACTCTCAACAAAAACCCTATTTGTTCACTCTATTGGACACTACAAAGACAAGTAGTATAATAAACAAGAGATGAAGGGAATTTCCCAGCGATGTGGGAAAATATTGACTTTTGGCTTTGGATAAGCCATCATTTGCCAACACAAACTCCACTTCAATTCTTTTATATTGTAGTTAAATTCGGACAGTCAGTGTTTTATCGAAAATAAATCACATCCATTGATAGATAAATGGAGAAAGAGTAGGTAATAGAGAGGATTCAGTGTTGTCTTTTCTACCCTAATGTATATACTACTACCCATCTTTTTCACCGGCCCCAAATAAGTCTTTTTAAGGTTCACAGCTAGTTTAGTTGCCCGTGAACATCACGGGATTTTTATGGTGAATCTTTCGTAAATATAGTTATAGTAAAAATATAGTACGTAGATTCAGATAGACTATTTGGTTCACTTAGCTTGTCACATAAACTAATGTGATAGTTTTAGTTTAATTTTTACTAGTATTGCAATGTTTAAGCATAGATTGAATTATATCGCACTAAACAAACATGAGATTGTGTCTTTCAATCAGAGGTTCTACATACATTTTAACGCGAGATGATGCCATGTGTCTTTCAATTAGATGGTCGATATGACTTTTAATGTTATTATATAGATATAATTGTCGTGTAAGACAACTTTACACATAGAGTTAGCTCAAAAATAATAGCCAACTCCGGTAAGAGCTTTACCATGAAGTTGGGTTCAATTCTTACCCACACATAATGCACTCATTTGAATACAATAACTCTTATGTGCAATCGTTTTTTCATGTTTTTTTACAAAAAAAAATGATCACTTTATGCTAAACAGTGACCACTTTGAAAAAAATGGTCATCTTTTAGTCATAAAAGGTGGTTACCATTTACCCAAAAATTGCCACTATTTATAAAAAAAAGTGATCACTTTTTTCTCAAGCACGCGATCTTGCAAAAAGAAGTATTTTGTATTTATTAACATAAAACTTTATATTGCTAACTTACATATTCAACTATATTATTATTCATCATATTAAATATTATCTTTTGGCAATTCTCATTTTGGACTAGGAATATGCTATAAGACGGTCATATAAGAGAGTTGTTATTTAACGTTTTATAAACCCAATTGTTATCCCCATCCTCTTGATTTGAAGAATTGGTTTTCCTTTGACGAGTTTGATCGCTTTGCTTCAACTGAAGGCGATGGATGCCTAATGTCGGACCAATGAGCTCTTTAGTGTATTTTTTCCTGGACTTAGGCCATGATCTTTCCAGCTTAATTTTAGCTCATTTCAGTTCAGTTCAACTCTATTCAGTTCAGTTCAGTTCAGGTCCATTCAGTTCAGTTCAGTTCAGCTCAGCTTCATTTAGTTCAGTTCAGCTCCACTAAATTTAGCTCACTTCAATTCTACTCATCTAAAACTTAAAAGTTTTTATTAATATTATTATTAATATTATTTATTAATATTATTTATTAATATTATTTTATTAATAATAATATTATTATTATTAATTAATTAATAAAATAATACTCCCTCCGTCTCATAATTATCCCTCCTTAAAACTTTGACCATAAATAAATGTTAAAATATAAAAACTAAGACAGTATAACAAAAAACATTTACATTCATCATAAAAAAAATATTTTGGAAACATATTTTTTAAATGAAAAAAAAAATGAAATATAAATGAAGAGAAATCGAGTCAGAGTGTCATCTCGAAAACTATGCAATACAAACTACGAAAAATATTATGAAATAAGGGAAATATTCTATTAATAGCAATTACTATCAATATTATTAATATTACTATTATTATTTATTATTATAATTATATTTATAATTACAATTATTATTATAGTAATAATAATTATAATATAATAGTAATGAAAATAATAATAATAATTATGTAATATTAAAATTATTATATTATTTTATTTTAATTTAGAAAATAGGCAAATTTCATTAAGCTCAAAGCACAATTTACAAGAAATTAGTGGTCAACCGAGAAACTATCAGGGGAACCATTCCTACTACTAATACTAGTACTATTGCTATTACTATTAAACTATTATTATTATCATCACTAATTATTATTGTTATTATAATGAATGTTATGACTATCAAAATCAATCATATTAATATTAATATTACTATTACTATTACTATTACTATTACTATTTACTAATATTATTATTAAGACTAATGATAACAACTAATAATATTTATCATTATTATTGCCATTATGATTATGATTATAATAATAATAATAATAATAATGTTGTTATAATAATAATAATAATAATAATAATAATAATAATAATAATAATAATAATAATAATCATAATCATAATTATTATTGTTGTTGTTATTATTATTATTTTATTATTAATATTTTTTCAGCTCCAATAAGCTTATTTCAGTTCAGTTTTATTCAATTCAGCTCTATTCAATTCAGTTCAGCTCAGTTCAGTTCAGTTCAGCTCTATTTAGTTCAGTTCAGCTCAGATTTATTCAGTTCAATTCAGCTCGACTTCATTCAGTTCAATTCAGCTCCACTAAAAATCAGCTCATTTCATGTCTACTCATCTTAAACTTAAAAGTTTTTATTAATATTAATATTAATATTATTAATTAATATTATTTTATTATTATTATTAAATAATTAATACTCCATCCATCTCATAAGTATCCCTCGTTTGACTTTTAGGATCAATTTTAATAACTTTGACCATAAATAAGTGTTAAATATATATACTAAGACGTTATAAAAAAAAACATTTACATTCATCATACAAAAAAAAATTTTGGAAACATATTTTTAAATTGAAAAAAAATGAATATAAATGAAGAGAAATTGAGTCGAAGTGTTGTCTCGGAAACTATGCAATTCGAACTACGAAAATTATTATGAAATGGAGGAAATATTCTATTAATAACAACTATTATCAATATTATTAATATTATTATTATTATTATTATATTATAATAGTAGTAATAAGAATAATATAATAGTATTAACAATAATAATATAATAAGTATTATTATTATTATTATATTTTAATTCATAAAAAACGCAAATTTAATTAAACTCAAAACACAATTTACAAGAAATTAAAGGTCAACCAAGAAACTATCTAGACCCCTACCCTTACTACTAGTACTATTGCTATTACTATTACTATTATTACTATTATTATTTTTATTATCACTAATTATTATTGTTATTATAATGAATGTTGTGACTATCAAAATCAATCATATTAATATTAATACTACTATTACTATTTACTAATAATATTATTAAGACTAATGATTAAAACTAATAATATTTATCATTATCATTATCATTACAATTATGATTATGATTATTATAATTATAATTATAATAATCATTATTATTATTGTTGTTGTTGTTGAAGTTATTATTATATTTTATTATTTTTATTTTTTCAGCTCAGTTCAGCTCCAATAAGCCGATTTCAGTTTAGCTTTATTCAGTTCAGTTCAGTTCAACTCCATTCAGTTCAGTTCAGTTCAGTTCAGCTCAGTTCAGTTCATTTCAGCTCTATTATGTTCAGTTCAGTTCAGTTCAACTCTAAAAAGTCAGAAAGAACAGAGCCTTAGGCCCCGTTCTTATGGGCTGAATTTTGTTGAACTTTTCTGAACTGAACTTATAGAAGTTGAACTGAACTTATAGGAGCTGAACTGAACTGAACTTATAGGAGATGAACTGAACTTATAAGAGCTGAGCTGAACTGAACTGAACTTATAGGAGCTGAACTTTTCTGAACTTAATTTTACTTAATATTCTAAAACATAAGGTAAGATAATAACATTATTCCGATTTATATACATTGGTTTGTTCATACAGATTACTATGTTTACAATACGATAAAAAAAATCACCATATTACATCGTTTTCTAACCATCTATTTCATATCATCATCTTCCTCATCACTTTCTTCTTCATCTTCACTATCACTCGAAACAACGAATCCATTGCCTCGCCGAATGTTTTTTACTATCTTGTTTCGTACCTTGAACATGACATTTTTCCGCTTATTATCAAACGTGCCCGAATCTACTGTTCCTTAAATATTCACGTCATGTTGTATAATAGGTATTCCAAGAGTATGGATCCTTATAAAATTGTGGAGTGTGAATGTAAAACAATAATAGACATTTGATACTTTTGTGATATTTGGGGCATATTTTTTAACACCTTCCACTTTTTTTTCAATTTTCAATTTTCAATTGACCAAATGATATTTCAACTTTCATTCTCAATAATGATTGTCGATATTTGAAATACGCTACAATTCCTTCGAGCGGACTCAATGATAATGTATGTATCCATTAATTAATGTAAAATGTTTTTATATCGGTTTTCATAAATAATATATTCCGTATAACTTTTTAGAACTTAATTTGTAAGAATTGAACTTTTCTAAACTGAACTTATAATATAAGAGCTGAACTGAACTAATCTTATAAGAGCTGAACTGAACTAAACTTATAGGAACTGAACTGAACTTAGGCCCTGTTCTTTTGGACTTAAATTCAGTTCATATAAGTTAAGTTCCGCTTCATTAAGTTCAGTTCAGTTCAGTTCAGCTCTATTAAGTTCAGTTCAGTTCAGTTTAGTTCAGTTTAGTTCAGTTCAGTTCTATTAAGTTCAGTTCAGATTACTTTTATTTCAACATTATTATGATTATTATTCTTATCATTTTAATATTGTTATTATTATTATATTTAAACTTTTAAAAAAAAATTTTTTTACTATTATATCACCGTTTGAATTATTCTTTATATTATTATATTTATGTTTAATATATTAATTTATTCTTATATTATTACGATTAATAAAACTATTAGTATTATTAATATTTATTAATATTATATTTTATATTTTATTGATATATTCATTATTATGAATATTATTAGAAAAATATTTCTTCTTCTTCTTCTTCTTCTTATTATTATTATTATTATTATTAATATTATTATTAATAATAGTAATAATAATTATAATTATAATAATTATTATTATTATAATGTATTAATATACTATTATTAGGCCTATTATTATTATTAATTATATTTACTTTATTACTATTTATATAATTTATATTTTTTTTAGTTACTATTGTTAATATATTTACTACTATATTATATTGTTATTAATATTGTTATCATTTATATTTATATTTTATTATTATAATATTTATTCTTATATTATTGTTTTATTTTTTTTATATATCTGATTAGATTATTATTAAATAATATTATTATTATTAATGATTTATATTATTATAATATTAATTATTATAAATTATAAATTATTATAATAATCGATCAGCGCGATCAGCGTTAGAGAGAGGAGAGATAGGCGATCGGCGTTCTAAGGCTTCTCGCGTGCCTGGCGGTGCCAGACGGTGACCTCACGTCGCCACTGGCCGCTCGCTCTTCATCGCCGGTGACCTCACGTTGTTGGTGTTGGTGTCTTTCCTGTGGTGATCGTTGTGGTCTTTGCTGCGGTCCTTGCGCCGTCTTTTGCTGCCGTCTTCGCTGGTGGCCACTGCGTGATTAGGGTTCAATTTTGTGGCAACTTTTGTCGTGTCTACTCTGTTGCTTGTGGCCGACGTGCCTCCTCCCTTCTTCCGTCGTGGTTTCTGCCGGAGGGGTGGGGTTTTCTTTTTTTAGGGTTTGTGCCGCCTGGGAACGTTGAAGCCTGCTCTGCCCTTTTTCCGGCTGTCGCCTCCGACCAAGCACGCCCAACCTCACGTCAGCGGCTGTGGTGAGTGTGTTGTCTCGTGGCTGTACTTGTCATGGCGATTTGGTTGCGTCGGTGTCGGTGTTTGTGCTAGCGTTTTGCCTCTTGCTGAGGTTGCTGGTTGTAGCCGGTGGTGGCTGTTTTGTGGGCTGGGATGTGGTCGCTGTGTTGGTGGCCGGGTTTCTTGCCTTGCACGTGGGTCGTGTCATGGGTGTTGCTTTTATATAGTAGGTTTTATTTTATTTTTCTTTTTCTTTATCATGCCTGTTTTAGTACGGTTTCCTTGTCCTTTTTCTTGTATTCATGGGTGTCCGAATGGCGGTGGTAGGGGCTTAGTAAGGCCGCCTGACAAAAGCATTTTCAGGATCGACATTGTATTGACGGTGCTATGGGTCTTACGCGTCAAACTCTTACTGATAGTCTGACGGTTTTCTCTAATGCCGAGATTACTTTAAAGCGGATGGGGCTTTGGTTGTGTGGGGAGTGCTTTAAAACCCATACGTTTCGTTCTAGGTGTCGGCATGGTCGGGGAGACATAGTTCCGCCTCCGGATTGTGGTGATGGCATCGTTAGCTTTTTTATTCATGGTATCCCTAGACCTCCGGCTCCGTCTCACTCGGTTCTTTCATCTGATGATGGGGTTGAGCTTGTTCAATGGTCTGTTTCTTCGCTTGATCGTTTATTTTCTTTGAGCCATCGCACCGTGAAATCTATTCCTCCTAAGTGCCATCTTGGGTTTGCTCGGGTTCTGAAGGGGGTCTTGGATGATGTGGCTGATTCTCCGGGTGATCTCTCCTGCTGGGTTCGTTTGCTTGTGTTGCGTATTTGTCTGCTTAATACCTTCGCTCCTCAGAGTAATCTTGAGTGTAGGACGGCTGTTAGGCGACAGCGTCATGAGAAGAGTATTACCAGGGCTATTCTTGCTTGGGGGGTGCCTGGAGGGGGATTGCATCTTTTGCAGGAGTGTTTGACTGAGGTTCCTCCTTCGTTTCATGTGGGGGAAGATCTGGATTTGAGTGAGCTTAACCTCCGCCAGTGTCGGCGGAAGGTTTGTGATGGTCACTATACTGCTGTTGTTAAGGTGCTTTCTTCCTCTGGCGTCGCCCCCTACTCTGATGCCACTCTTGGTGCTCTGCGAGAAAAGCATCATGTCGCCCCATCTCCTTTGCTGCCTCCTTTGCCTGTGGATCATCATTCTCTTGTTGCCTCTTCGGCGGTGGTATTGGATATGATTCGTGGTTTCCCGTCTGGCACTTCTTGCGGGAGAGATGAGCTTCGTGCCCAACACCTTATGGACGGTTTGAGTGGTGCTGTTGTGGCTGTCTCTGATGATTTGATCGCTTCTGTGACTAGGATGGTTAATCTTTTCTTGGAGGGTCGGTGCCCTATAGCCCTTGGTGAGTACATTGCCAGCGCTCCGCTTACACCGCTTGTTAAGCCGGGCGGGGGTGTTCGTCCTATCGTTGTTGGCACTGTCTGGAGACGTCTTGTCTCTAAGGTTGGTGCTTGTTTGGTTGGTCCTTCTTTGTCTACTTATTTGGCATGTCTGCAGTTTGGGGTTGGGGTGTCCGGTGGAGGAGAGGCTATCTTGCATGCCTTCAATTGGCTCATTGAGGCCAGCGGTAGTGAGGTGGGATTGTCTATGTTGTTAGTTGATTTCCAGAATGCTTTCAACCTTGTTGATCGTGTGACTATGCTACAGGAAGTCCGCCGTCGTTGTCCGGTTCTTTCCCGTTGGGTGGAGTTTTGTTACTCTAGCCCTGCCCGTCTTTATTATGGGGAGCATTGCTTGTGGTCTTGTCAGGGCGTTCAACAGGGTGATCCGTTAAGCCCTTTGCTTTTCGCTTTGGTTTTGCATCCCTTAGTGTGCAAAATCCGGGACTCTTTTGATCTTACTATGCAGGCCTGGTATTTGGATGACAGCACCATTGTTGGGGACACTTTGGAGGTGGGGGCTGTTTTTGATTTGATTATGGTAGATGGGCCTCGTTTTGGTCTCCATCTTAATGTGGCTAAGACTGAGGTCTTTTGGCCTATTGAGTATCCACGGAGTCGGCTTCCCGGTGTTTTCCCCCTACTATTGTCCGGCCCTTGCGTAGTGTTTCTGTTTTGGGTAGACCTGTCAGTATTTGTCCTATTTTTGGCAATGGGCTTGTGGCGAGGAGAGTGACTAAGACCATTGAGCTTATGGATTTAGTCGCGAGGATTGAGGACCCGCAATGCGAGTTGCTTCTGCTCCGTGCTTGTACTGGTATTTCTAAGCTCTATTTTTCTCTTCGTACTTGCTCCCCTGGAGTCATTGGGTCTGTCCATCTTAGCTTTGATACAACACTTCGTTCTAGCTTGGAACGTATTGTCACCGCGTCTGGGCCTGGTTTTGGGGATTAGCAGTGGCGCCTTGCCACATTCCCTTTTCAGTTGGGTGGGCTCGGTGTTTTTGCTGCGGGGGATGTTATACACTATGCTTTTGTGGCTTCCCGTTTGCAGTCTGCAGTTTTGCAGGCTACGCTCCTACGGCCTTTTGGTATTGTGGATGCTGGTCCTACTTTCGACGATGCCTTGCGGGTGTTCTCTGAAACTACAGGTTCTGATTTTTTACGTGATCCTAGTGAAATAGCTGCCCCTATGAAGAAATTGGCAGATATATATTTCGCGATGGTTGCTGCTTCTTCAGAATCTGTTTTCTCTTTGACACCGCGTCAGCTTGCGTTGTGGAAGTCTCAGCAAGGTGCCCACGCCTCTGATTGGTTGCGAGCGGTTACTATCTCTGGGTTGGGTCAGACGATGAACATGAGGACTTACCGTAGTGTGCTGGGGTATCGACTATGTGTTCCGTTATTCACGGTATCTAGGCCTTGTCCTGCTTGTTCTCGGGTTTTTGCTGATGATGTGTATGGGGATCACGTTGTTTCTTGTACTGGTACTGTGAGGGTTAAGCATCGGCATAACCACGTTCGTGACACCTTATTCGACATATGCTATAGGTCTGGTATTTTTACGGGCAAGAAGGTTGATATCGGTTTGGTTGAAGGGCATGGCGGGTATCTTTGTTTTGCGGATTTGCTACTTTATTCCTGTGACAGAGGGCGTGATGTGTGTGTTGATTTGACAGGGTCTTCCCCCTTGACTCAGACTGGGATGTCTTAGTTAATAATAATAATAATAATAATAATAATAATAATAATAATAATAATAATAATAATAATAATAATAATAATAATAATAATAATAATAATAATAATAATAATAAGAATAATAATAATAATAATAATAATAATAATAATAATAATAATAATAATAATAATAAAAATAATAATAATAATAATAATGATACTAATAATAATACTAATAATAATAATAATAATAATAATAATAATAATAATAATAATAATAATAATAATAATAATAATAATAATAATAATAATAATAATAATAATAATAATAAACTTTTCATTTTATTTTATTTTAATGAAAGCTGCGCGCTTCATAATAATAATAATAATAATAATAATAGTAATAATAATGATAAATATTATTAGTTGTTATCATTAGTCTTAATAATAACATTAGTAAATAGTAATAGTAATATTAATATTAATATGATTGATTTTGATAGTCATAACATTCATTATAATAACAATAATAATTAGTGATAATAATAATAGTTTAATAGTAATAGCAATAGTACTAGTATTAGTAGTAGGAATGGTTCCCCTGATAGTTTCTCGGTTGACCACTAATTTCTTGTAAATTGTGCTTTTAAACTTAATAAAATTTGTCTTTTTTATAAATTAAAATAAAATGAAACAATAATTTTATTATTATATAATAATTATTATTTGTATTACTATTATATTATTATTATTATTACTATAATATATAATAATAGTAATTATTATTATTATTACTATAATATATAATAATAGTAATTATAATTATAATTATTATTATAATAATAAATAATAATAGTAATATTAATAATATTGATAGTAATTGCTATTAATAGAATATTTCCCCCATTTCATAATAATTTTCGTAGTTTGTATTGCATAGTTTTCGAGACGACACTTTGACTCGATTTTTCTTTATTTATATTTAATTTTGTTTTCCTTTAAAAAATATGTTTCCAAAATATTTTTTTTTATGATGAATGTAAATGTTTTTTTTATATCGTCTTAGTTTTTATATTTTAACACTTATTTATGGTCAAAGTTATAATGAGGGATAATTATGAGATGGAGAATGTATTATTTTATTAATTAATAAATAATAATAATAATAATAATAATAATAATAATAATAATAATAATAATAATAATAATAATAATAATAATAATTAATAATAATAATAATAATAATAATAATAATAATAATAATAATAATAATAATAATAATAATAATAATAATAATAATAATAATAATAATAATAATAATAATAATAATAATAATAATCATAATAATAATAATAATAATAATAATAATAATAATAATAATAATAATAATAATAATAATAATAATAATAATAATAATAATAATAATAATAATAATAATAATAATAATAATAATAAACGAGGAAGAATTTTTACGCTCTAAGTTGTTAGAGAGAAGAATTTTCTCTCTCTAAGTTGTTACGCTCTCTGTTTTTTGTTTCGCCATTGACGCTTTTCAAGCTCTAAATGGCACGAGGAAGAGGTCGACCTCCCAAGATTCAGACGCCTATAGGTTCTACAGTCGCTGCTGCGTCCATTGATGCTAATTTCGTGAGTAATGATCCCTCTTCGCCCAAAACCCATTATTCTTCTACTTCTTCGATTACTTTGAATGATCTCATTGTGGATGTTTTTAATGGTTCTCCTTCTTCTAAAACTCCTTTAAAGAGTTCTCTGAAATCTGTTGTTAAGTTGGTTAATTCCCCAACTAATAATAATGTGATTTCAATGAATGTAAATGGTTCTCATCGTGATTCTGAGTCTGAAATCAATGGTGGAATCGTTATGAATGGAATTGTTCCTGATTCTGATATTAATGGTGGTAAAGCCATGAGTGGTAATGTGTCTGTTCCTACTCAAGTTCCTGTGCTTGATCGAATTGCTTTGAATGAAAAGTTACCTGTTAATCAAAACTCTTCTCAAAATCAACCTAAGAAATGGTCTGATGTAGTTCAACCTAAAGTCAAGATGGGTATGAATCTTTCTTATCATGCTGAGAGTCTCAATTGTGATGAAATTAACATTCCTATGGAAGATTTCCAGGATGAACTCAATATTTGGAAATTTACTCTTATGGGTAATGTAATTGGTTCAAAACCTTCCCTTAAACTTGTTCAGGATTTTGTTTCAAAATCTTGGGGGGCTATGGCTAAACCTGTGGTTCAATATTTTAAAAAAGGTTGGTTTAGTTTTAGATTCAAAAATGAGGAGGACATGAACAATGTGTTGAAGGGTGGGCCTTGGAAAATGGGATCTTACTCTCTCATTCTCAAACAATGTACTCCCTCATTCTCCACTGCTATGGAAAGAGTATCCATCATACCTGTTTGGGTTCTTTTGCCTGATCTGGACCCTTTTCTCTGGTCTTCTACTGTCCTCAGTAAGATTGCAAGCAAGATTGGTAGACCAATGTTTGCTGACTTGCCTACAACTTGTAAGGAGAAACTTTCCTTTGCTAGAGTGATGATTGAGGTAGATATCTCCTCCAGTTTGCCCACAACTGTTAAGCTTTTGACTCCTTATGGGCCATCTGAGCAGAGAATTGAATATGAATGGCTGCCATTCTATTGTACTGAATGTGGGAAAATGGGTCATAAAACTATGTCTTGTAAAAGGAAGAGGAAACTGCTCAATCAGGGTGAAAAGTTTGATAAGAATTTGCCTTGTAAGCTAGGTGGTACCTCAGCTGAACCTGAGGTGGTTATCCCTCCTGAAGGGGTCCATACCACATCTCAGAAGGCTGAAATGCACTCAGAATGCTGCAAGAAGGATGGGGTACAACAAGCTCAAATAGCCTTGAAGAGAGCCTTGTCACCCAAATCATCTCAAGCTTTAACCATTTCTAACAGATTTGCAAACCTGTCTGATGATTCCTCAACAGAAAAGGAAATTGAAATCTTCTCTGATAATTTTCCTCAGAGCACTGGGGATCCTGGTTCTATTATGAATAATGGTTCTAAGTTGTCTTGTTTGCTAGGTGATATCTCAGGAGGGGTTGCTGCTGTTCAGGTTTTTCCTGATAAGCTTCCTCTTTCTGTAAAGCACCCAGAATGCTGCAAGGAAGATCAGATAGAGGCTGCTCAAATAGCCTTGAAGAGAGGGTCTCTATCTGTATCTGATAATGCAGTTCATGTGCTATCTCAGGAGATTTCCACTGCAAACCTATCTGTAGTGAATATTAATGAGATAAGGCCAGGGGACACTCATCCCCCTGACTCAATGTAAATGAGGATTTCTTCTTGGAACATTAGAGGGGGTAATGACCCTCTAAAACAGCAGGAGGTTCTGAGATTTTTGAGGAATCATAGGGTGGATATTCTTGGTTTACTGGAAACCAGAATTAAATATGGGAAATCTATCAGTATTATTAATAATAATTTCAGGCAGTTCAAGGTGATTTGCAATTATGATGCTCATTACAATGGAAGGATTTGGGTCATTTGGAATGCTACAAATGTCTCTATTACTCCTATCATTGTCACTGATCAACTCATTCATTGTGAGGTTACCCATTTTGCTAGTAACTCCTCTTTTCATCTGAGTTTTGTTTATGCTAGTAATAGTGGTATTGATAGGAAGGCTCTTTGGGATCAACTTCTTACCATTAGCAATTATGGTAAAGCCTGGATTCTCCTTGGCGATTTCAATGTGGTCAGGGATATTAGTGAGAAGGATAGCCATTCTATTCCTAATTTTGCTGATATTCATGAGTTCAATGATTGTCTGCTCAAGTGTAATGTGGATGATATTAATGCTTCAGGTTGTGACATGACTTGGACTAATAAGCAGGATGCTACTACCCTTGTTTGGGCTAAGCTTGATAGAGCTCTGGCTAATCCTACCTGGTATAATTTGTTTCCTGCTACTACAGCCCAATTCCTTCCTGCTGGTATTTCTGACCATTCTCCTGCTCTTGTTTCTGTCTGTGAGGATGTTCATAAGGGTGGTAGTTTCAGTTTTCTTAACTATTGGGTTAGTCATCCTAATTACCTTTCTGTGGTTAAAGATGCTTGGATGGAGCCTGTCCAGGGAGCCCTAATTTTTAAGCTCTTTGCTAAGCTTAAGAATGTTAAGTTTAAACTTAAAGGTTTGCATAAAAGCCACTTCTCTAATCTTTCTTCAAGGATTGATTCTTGTCTTGCTGAGCTTTCCACTTGTCAGGAGAAAATTCAACAGGACAGATTTAATCAGGTTCTTTATGATAATGAAAAAATTCTTCTTGCAAGATACACTTGTCTCAGGAAGACTGAAGGAATCATGCTCAAGCAAAGAGCTAAAATTGAGCATATCACCTACAATGACTCTTCATCAAAATATTTCTTTGCTAGGCTGCATGAAAGGAAACAACAGCAAATTATTGGTCATATTTTAGATAAAGATGGTAACAATTTGATGGGAGTGGATAATGTGGCCAAGGGTTTTATTGATTACTATAAAGGACTCTTAGGTACCTCTGTATCTGTGGAACCTATTGATGTTCAGCTCATCAGACAAGGGCCTTGTCTTTCTAATGATGATATTTCCCTGCTGGTCAAGCCTGTAGAATTGCTCGAGATTAAGAATGCTCTTTTCAGTATTGGGTCTGATAGGAGTCCTGGACCAGATGGCTTCTCTTCTGATTTTTTCAAGAGCTCTTGGGATATTACTGGCCATGATTTCTGTGCTGCAGTTCAGGCTTTTTTTAGAAATGGTAGACTTAGTAAACAAGCTAATTCTACTATTATTACTCTTATCCCTAAGAAGAAGGTTTCTAGCACTGTTCTGGACTTTAGACCTATCTCATGTTGTACAACCTTCTACAAAACTATTAGCAAGATTCTAACCAACAGATTGCAAGACATTCTCCCCAAGCTTATAGGTCCTGAACAGGCTGCTTTCATCAAGGGAAGGAATATTCATGAAAACATTATGATGGCTCAAGCTTTGGTTAAAGGGTATGATAGAAAGTATCTTACTCCTAGATGTCTGATTAAAGTAGATATTAGGAAAGCTTTTGACTCCCTCCAATGGAACTTTATTCACAACATGCTTGATGCTCTTGGCTTTCCTTCCATTTTTACTGAGTGGATTATGAGTTGCATTAGTAGTTCTTGGTTCTCTATTAAGCTCAATGGATCCATTCATGGTTTCTTTAAAGGAGAAAGTGGATTAAGACAAGGAGATCCCCTCTCTCCATATCTGTTTGTCCTAAGCATGGAATTGCTCTCACGATATTTGAGGAGAATTTGTGCTCAACCTGAGGTCTCTTTTCATCCTAAATGTGCAAAAATTGGTCTAACTCATCTCATCTTTGCTGATGACTTGATGATTTTCATTAGGGGTGATGTCCCATCTGTTAAAGCTGCTATTGCTACTCTCTCTAACTTCTCCAAGAGGTCTGGTTTACATGCTAATATTGATAAAACAGATATTTACATGGGTGGTGTAACTTCTTTAGTGAGACAGCAGATTCTTGATACTACTGGGTTCACTGAAGGGAATTTCCCTTTTAGGTACCTTGGTTTGCCTCTGAATACTGCTAGAATTAGTACTGCTACTTATATATCTCTTCTTACAAAGATTCAGTATAGTACTAGTCACTGGTCTACTAAGCACTTCTCCTATGCTGGAAAGTTGCAGCTCTTGAAGTCTGTAATTTTTGGTCTTACCAATTTCTGGTGTGCAAATCTTCTTTTTCCTAGGAACATATCTAAAGTCATTACTAAACTGTGCAGAGATTTTTTCTGGACTTCTGATACTGATAGGCATAAGTTTATCTTTCTAAGCTGGAAGGATCTATGCTCACCTTGGGACGAGGGAGGTTTTGATGTTAAGGAGCTTCTCTCTTGGAACAAAGCAGTTTTAGCTAAGTGGATATGGGTGTTACATAGAGATGCTGATAGTCTTTGGTCTGTTTGGCATAAAGCTTATCATTTACAGGACTCTTCTATATGGCTGATGACCTGTAAGCCTCATCACTCTGAGAATTTCAGAAGTATCCTCAAGGTTAAGGATGATATTCTAGCTCATACTCTTACTGCTAGCAATGCTTCAGTCTTACTCTCCTCTTGGACTATTCAGGGAAAGTTTAGTATTAATGCTGCTTATAACTGGTTTAGAACTGAAAAGCCGGTTCTTCCTTGGGCATCTGTTTTTATTTCTAATTTCTTAATTCCCAACCACAGAGTCTTCATCCTTCTTGCAATGCAGAACAAGCTAGCAACTATGGATAATCTGGCCATTAAAGGAATGCAGCTCATTAATAGATGTGTCTTGTGCAAATCTGCAAATGAATGCAAGACTCATCTCTTCTTCAATTGCAGCTTCTCTAGGCTGATATGGGATGATTTAACCAATTGGCTAGGGCTTGACTGTGGTGCTCATGACAGTAATGTAATTCTGCACTGGTGCTCTGCTAGATCACATAGGAGACACTGGAAAAATGAATGGTTGAGTAGTTGTTTGGCTGCTGCTTGCTATTTCATTTGGCAGGAAAGAAATATCAGACTTTTTCGAGGATTGGAGCACACTATTCATCAAGTTATTTGTCAGATTAAAGGGGCTGTTAGTACTAGAATCCTTAGCAAAATTCATAAATCTAAATGTAATAGAGTTAGATCTTGTCTAAATGGTTACCAAGTATAGAACTTGGTTGTAGAGGGTATTCTTTTGTATTAAAACTTGTCTTTGTTTTGCCCTTTATGGATGAATACATGGACTATGATTTCTTGCAAAAAAAAAAAAAAAAAAAAAATAAAAAAAAATAAAAAAAAAAATAATAATAATAATAATAATAATAATAAAATAATAATAATAATAATAATAATAATAATAATAATAATAAAATAATATTAATAATAATATTAATAAAAACTTTTAAGTTTAAGATGAGTAGAATTGAAGTGAGCTAAATTTAGTGGAGCTGAACTGAACTGAATGAAGATGAGCTGAACTGAACTGAATAAAGATGAGCTGAGCTGAACTGAATAGAGCTGAACTGAACTGAACTGAATGGAGTTGAACTGAACTGAGCTGAACTAAATTGAATTGAGTTGAACTGAACTGAATTGAGCTGAACTGAACTGAATAGACCTGAACTGAACAGAAATGAGCTAAAATTAAGCTGGAAAGAACATGGCATTAGGCCCTGTTCTTTTGGACATCATTTCAGCTCTTATAAGTTCAATTCAGTTCAGTTCAGTTCAGCTCCAATAAGTTCAGTTCAGTTCAGTTCAATTCTGTTTTGTTCATCTCTATTAAGTTCAGTTCAGTTCAATTCAGATCAGTTCAGTTCAATTCAGTTCAGCTCAGCTTAGCTTACTTTATTACTACATTATTATTATTATTACTATTATTATTGTTATTATTATATTAATCTATTTTTTAAAATTTATTATATTACTATTATTTATTATTATAATTTTTATTTTTATTATTATATTTATATTTATATTTATATTTATTTATTATCATATTATTACGATTAATTAATGGAAATATTAGTATTACTAACATTTATGATTATTATTATTATTATTATTATTTTGTTATATTATATTTAATATTTTAGTAATCTATTCACAATATTATTATTATTATTATTATTATTATTATTATTATTATTTATATTTACAATTATTAGTATTTATATCATTTATATTATTATATTATGCTTGATCTTATTAATTCTTTAGATACTTTTGTTAATGTGTTTATTACTATATTATATTATTATTAATAATGTTATCACATATATTAATATTTTATAATATTATTATTATATTATATTAATATAGTATTATACTAATGTTTAATATATTATTATTATTATTATTATTATTTATAATATTATATTATTAAATTATACTTATCATATTTATTTTAATTAATATTTTTAATTTATTTATTATTATATTATATTATTATTAATAATTAGATAAGTAATATTACTATTTTACTACTATTATTATTATTATATTATTATTTTATTTTTATATATCTTATTATATTATTATTTTATTATATTAGTATAATATTATTATTACTAATGATTAATATTATTATAATATTTATTATTGTATTATTATTGTCATAATCTTTTTATTAGTTCAGTTAAGTTAAGTTCTGATCAGTTCAGTTCAGTTCAGTTCAGGTCCATTAAGTTCAGTTCAGATCCAATAAGTTCATTTTAGTTCAGTTTAGTTCTGACGATTTCAGTCTAAAAGAACAGAGCCTTAGTAGCCTCTTTTTTGTTAGACTTGAGTAGTCCTTGACAATACATTTGACCTGAGTCATTATATGGATTTGACCCATTTACAAAAATTGTTAACAGTAGGACTTTGAGTCATTTTTTTTTTTTGGTGTGAATGAGGGGCAAAACCTCAAAAATAAATTAACTAGAAGCTATTACACGGGGAATAGCGACCCCAAAAATGTCTTCTCTAAGAATAGGACGTAATGCAATTGGGGGTGGGGGGAATCAAATATTGCTATAGAATTACTCGAAGAAGTTCCTTGATTGGCTAGCGAGTCACTAGCACGATTTGCTTCACGATAACAGTGTTCCACCTTAACGATCCAATTGTCATTCTGTATCAATGTTTTGCAACGGAGAACGAGGAATTTTAGATTATTGCTCAGGAGTTGGTCGTCATTGATGCAGTTAACACACGTTTTATTATCCATGTGAACCAGAAGCTTCTTTATTCCCATAGTCTTCGCTCGTTCGAGACCAGCAAGCACGGCTATTAATTTCGCTTTCATCGATGTGCATATTCCGCCAGAAAGATAGAACGCTGAAATGTAATTACCTGTTTCATCCCTGAAAATTCCACCACATCTTGCTAACCCTGGATTACCCTTGGAAGCTCCATCTGTATTCAACAATATCCACCCGTGTGGTGGAGGTGACCAACGAATAAAAATTTCTTTACTAGCAAGACCAGGCTTATGAGTAAAAATACCATGTATGACAAATGCTTTTTTTTAGACTTCGAATTGTTGCTGTAAGAATAAATGGGGATTAATAGGATTGTCTTCGCTCCTTCCGAAAACAATGTTGTTTCGCCATCTCCAAATCCACCAAGAGGTAATAGCAAAATGGATAGGCCAATCAGGGACAGTGGTGGTTACGTCATTGTTAACCAAACATGAAACGGCGAATCAAAGAAAGAAAAATGGGAAGAGCGAATTCCTAAGTGGTACCAAATTTGGCGAGAAACTGGACATGACCGCAACAAGTGCTCAATAGTTTCCTCTTCTGAACTGCAGCGTGGACAAATCGGGCTTGAACCCATATTGCGATGTACCCTATTTACGTTAACCAGAAGGCGCTCGTGAGCGGCTAACCAAAGGTACATTTTAATGCGTTGCTGAACCGGTAATCTCCATATGATCCTCCAAATGGCGTTTCCGTCGGATCTATTCCATGTAGATAACCAAGGGCTGATTTAATGTTGAATTTACCAGACGAGGAGCCCTTCCAGTAGAGAGTATCTTCTAGATTGGCTTCAGTAGATAAAGAGATCGGCGCCATTTTTTGAAGTGTAATTTGTGGGAGAAGATTAGCAAAAAGGTCCCATTTCCACCCCGTATCTTCACACCACATGTCCCTTACAGTAGCACCTAGAATGTTATCCGAGATCGGCTCAGTATCAATATCGAAAAGATTATCTCCGTCAATCCAAGAATGATCCCAAAATAAAGCCTTTCTACCATTTCCCACGACAGTAGCCGTTCCTTGAGTGATTGTTTTTGCTTGCGAGGTGATTATAGCCCACACATTAGACATATTTTGTTTCGGTTGGAACATGTCAACGTCACATCTACCTTTGCAGTATTTATGCCGTATAACTCTCGACCAAAGACTGGATGGTTAAGCAATAACCCTCCAACCAAGTTTTGTCAAGAAGGCTGGATTAGCCTGACGCGCCGACGATATACCCCAGCCTCTGTTAGCTTTATTCTTCTGGATATTTTCCCATGCTATTAAATGGACCGATTTTTTGTCTTCGTTTCCACCCCATAAAAACTTCCTAGACTTTCGATCGATAGAGTCACAAGTAGTTCTTGGAATTTTAGCTGTCTCCATGCTGTAATTTGCGATCGAATTAAGAGTAGACTGAACTAATGTCGCTCTACCCGCAAGTGAGAGCCTTTTCGTTGCCCAACCAGCTAGTCTTTTGTTAATTTTGTCTTCGAGATGAGCAAAAGTGTGACGGGTAACTCGACCATTAATTGTAGGCATCCCGAGATAGGTACCAAGATCATTCGTCTGATCGAACTCTAATAGGTTACTAATGGTGTCACGGGTTTCCGGAGAGGTATTGCCCGAAAAGAAAACTTTCGACTTTGTTGTACTAATATTTTCACCAGACACTTTGGAGAATATATCAAGAACATGCTTAATAACCAAGGCTTGATCCTCAGACGCCTCCCTGAAAATGACCATATCGTCAGCGAAAACAAGATTAGTAATTTGAGGACCGTCTCTACCCAGAGCTATAGGTCGCCCATTACCATTACGGACTTCCAGGTCAATTTTTTGTTGAAGTTTTTCCAGACACATAACAAAGAGGTAAGACGATAAGGGATCACCTTGCCTAACACCGCGAGATGGAGTGACTTGTTCAGTGGGTTCGCCATTCCATAAGATCCTCATTCTGGGAGAAGTGACGCATTCCATGATAACGTTAATTATTAACTCCGGGAAACACATGTCTAGTAAGGTTGACTGTATAAAATCCCATTGACCGGCCTGGGACACAACAGTGTCTTCAGGAACTCCGTCTTCAAAAATCCCAAAATTTCACTAAGTATGGAAAATGGGGGTCTGGGCCGGTCGACCGGCCGCCGGTCCCCCACCGGCCTGGAGCACCAAATCACTCTCTATGGCTTCTGATGTAGGCGCAGGCCGGGTAGTCGACCGGCCGCCGGTAGGCCGGCCGGCGCTACCTGGGCCTTTTCTTCACTTTTTCAACATCTTTCATTTATAGAGCGGTGGTCTGGGCCGGTCGACCGGCCGCCGGTCTGGGGACCGGCCTGGGCCACCTGATGACATATTTCTTCATTTTTCAACTCATCTTCGAATCCCGACTCATGCAATGTCTTTATGCACCGATTTCCTCATTTCCGCCTTAATTCCTGCAAATTGAGATCAATATTCATAGCGCGGGAAATCGGGAAATAAAATGCAATTAAAGACACGCAAATCCGTGTAAACGGACCAAAATGGGGACGAAAATGAGGTAAAAATGTGACTAAATGAATGCTTATCAAAATTCCCCACACTTAAGACTTACTCGTCCCCGAGTAAGTAAACAAAATTCGAGACCCATAAGTACCCTTATTCAATACTACTCTAATATTAAGGCTAAAACCTAAACTATTAATAATATCCGACGGTAGGCAATTAACGGGCCTCCTCCGTCCCTTCAACTCACAACGAGATACTCATGAGGTAGAGTACTTCCTTGCAAGGCAAGTAGGGGCTTGCTCAAAATCTCGACGCATCCAAATGAAAAACACGTAAGAACACGACAAAGATGCATCTAACAAAAGAAAAATCACATGCCTCATCCATGTGACGGAAATATCTAAAAGGAAAACCGTTTAAATAATGCATGATCCTTGTAAGCCACTAATATCATAAAGCATGGAAAAATATTCGCCTCCTAGCGGTGCAAGTCTAATGAAAATTTCGAACCCCGTCTACTATTTGCTTGGCCAAAAGCGATAAAATGGAAGATGGAAATGAAATCCTCGTGACGTTATTAAGCACAATAGCATATGGAATTCACGTTTCTCAAATAAATGAGACACAAGGGTCGTCCCGTCTCACTATGCAACTTCAAAGGTGAATGATTCAAGAAGGATAAAAGGAAATTGAGATTTGAGTCTTATTGCTTGGAAAATTTTTCATTTCACACTTTGCTTTCTTTTTCTTTTTCTTTCTTTTTGATTTGCATTTTGGTTTGCAATTTTTGGCATGAAAGCACACGGTTTCCGTCAAGGACATGCGGTCGGAACCAACAATAGGGGTATCCCCACCGTAGTGGCATCGAAAGGGGGCCTAGATATGGGCCCACTAGAATCCCTAGAAGTTCCGTTTTGCACTTCCTCGACGAAAACAAGAAAAGATGATAATTGACTCAATATTTTCAGCTTGTTTGATTTGTTTCCCTTTTTGATCAAAAGTGGAAAAACAATGAATCATGGTTGGTTGCATAGCAAGAACGGTCACCTAAGAATCCTTTCTACTATCGGAATAATCACATCAATCGAGGGTGTCGAGGTGGAATAAGCGCAAACTCGTGACTCGTCATTAGTAGACGGGTTAAAACTCACTAGAAATGCACAACCCAGGGCGTCTAAAATTCCACGATTAAGATGAACACTTTATGAATAAAAAAGTAGCAAAAAGGGACTATGCACATTCAACAAGTTTTCCAAAAAGACAATTATTAAAACATTTTTCTAAATGCAACGATATGCCATGATGCAATCTAGCATATATACAACTTAAATGCACATGCTCTAACCGACTATATGACACATAAGCTAATGCTATCTCCTAACAGCACACAAGTGGCACACACGCCAATCAACAAAATTCACACCATCGTCATCAACACATCCCGTCCTCAAGTAAGAAGGAAAGGAGATAAGGGAGAAGAGAAATAGGAAAGATCTCACCAAAGCGTCTTCATTTTCCCTTTTTCGTGCCTCATATGATGTGGGGCGCACCTATGGATGGAGATAAAAAGAAACACACGGCAATATATACAAAATAAACTATATACAAACTAATCTAAACATATATTTTTTTTGGAAAATTTTCAAATTTTTCGATTTTTAGGCATTTTTCATCTTTTTTCGAAACTCAACGATATATACAAAGGAAATAAAATCCTCCCCACACTTAAGTCTTACTCGTCCCCGAGTAAGTGACTCAAATATGAAAGGAGAGAAAAAAGAAAAGGAAAAACAAAACAATCTTTTTGGGTTTTTCAATTTTTGGGAATTCCCTCCCCACACTTGGTATTTACATGGTGTGAGGGGTGAATTCAAAGCAAATAACATGTTTTTGGGTTTTTAAATATTTTGAAAAATAAAAACTTGTTTTTGGGGTTTTTGATTTTTGAAGAGAAATCACAATATGAACAATATATACAAGAGGGTTAGCTCTAAGTAAATGCATGAACTACACTATATGCTAATCTAGAGTCTCGCTGCGGTGGTAAGGTGCATAAATGCAAGCCCCTCATGGGGGTACCTCCCACAGGAAAGTCTAGTGTGCCATATCGGAGTCTCGTCGTGGCGGTAAGATGCATAAATGCACGCCCCTCATGGGGGTACCAACCACGGGAAAGTCTAAAAATGACACCAAACAAAATGCAACTACGCTATATGGATGCAAGGCTAACATGTGACGATATGTTACAAAATTAAATGGTGGATCTCATTCCTTTGACTAATATTCCCCGTTCTTTGGCACCGATCACAAGATTTGACAAAGTAGTGGATATCCTTGAACATAGATGGCCAATAGAAACCACCTTGTAACACCTTTGCAATGGTGCGAGATGTACCAAGGTGGCCCCCATAGGCCGAGTTGTGAATTCTATCAACAATCTCCATACCTTCTTCTCTAGGAACACATCTTCGAAACATGCCATCACCACACTTGCGAAAAAGATGTGGGTCATTCCAAAAATAGCGTTTTGAGTCATGCTTCAACTTCCTCCTAGCTCTAGCATCCAACTCTTCCGGAATAAACCCACTCACAATCAAATTTGCCAAGTCCGCAAACCATGGTGATTTACCACCTATCATCATCAAACTATCTTCTCTCAACCACTCATTGATCGGGCCACTCTCATCCTTCAACCCATGATCTTCGGTAGTCAATCTAGATAGGTGGTCGGCAACAACATTCTCCGACCCCGCCTTGTCTTTAATTTCCAAGTCAAACTCTTGAAGTAAAAGAACCCACCTCAAGAGCCTTGGTTTTGCATCCTTTTTCACTAACAATTGCCTCAAAGCGGAGTGATCCGAGTATACCACAACCTTAGCACCAACAAAGTATTGCCGGAACTTTTCCACGGCATGAACAATGGCTAGCATCTCCTTTTCCGTCGTAGAGTAGTTGACTTGGGCTTGATCAAGAGTTTTGCTTGTGTAGTAGATTACATGGTGCTTCTTGTCCACAACTTGGCCAAGCACCGCCCCGACCGCATAATCGGAGGCGTCGCACATAACTTCGAAGGGAAGGCTCCAATCCGGTGATCGGATTATGGGAGCCGTCACAAGAGCCTCCTTTAACCTACAAAAAGCACTCAAGCAAAATTCATCAAATACAAATGGTGTGTCTTTGAGAAGAAGAGAAGTTAAAGGCTTGGCTATTTTAGAAAAATCTTTGATGAAACGTCGGTAAAAGCCCGCATGGCCTAGAAAGCTTCTCACTCCCTTCACATTAGTAGGGGGTGACAAGTTTTCTATTACCGAAACCTTAGCCATATCAACTTCTATGCCTCTCTTAGACACGATGTGACCAAGCACAACCCCCTCCTCCACCATAAAGTGGCACTTCTCCCAATTGAGGACGAGGTTGTGCTCCTCACATCTTTGCAAAACATGAGACAAATTCAAAGTCCAAGATCAAATGAGTCTCCATGGACACTAAAGTCGTCCATGAAGACCTCCATACTCTTCTCAAGAAAATCGGCAAAAATAGCCGTCATACACCGTTGGAAAGTCCCCGGAGCATTACAAAGCCCAAAGGGCATCCTCCTATAAGCATAAACTCCTATGGGACAAGTGAATGTGGTTTTCTCTTGGTCTTCCGGGTGTATGGGGATTTGGAAAAACCCGGAATAACCATCTAGAAATGAATAGTAAGAATGCCCCGCCAACCTTTCAAGCATTTGGTCAATAAAGGGGATGGGGTAGTGGTCTTTGAGGGTGGCGGCATTTAATTTGCGATAGTCAATGCACATCCGCCACCCGGTCACGGGTCTAGAAGCTAAGAGAGTCCCATCCTCTTGTTCCACCATAGTCACCCCTCCTTTCTTGGGCACTACATGGACGGGGCTCACCCAAGAACTATCGGTTATTTGGTAGATAATCCCGGCCTCTAACAACTTCATAACCTCACTTTTAACCACTTCCGCCATCTTAGGGTTCAACCTACGTAGCCCATCTACCTTAGGTTTGCTACCCTCCTCCAAGACAATCCTATGCATGCAAAGATTAGGACTTAACCCTTTGATATCATCAATGCTATATCCAAGTGAACCCCTATGAGTTTTCAAGACTTTCAAAAGTTCAAGTTCTTGGCCTTCACTTAAATTAGCATTAATGATAACGGGATAAGTCTCTCCCTCACCTAAAAAAGAGTACTTAAGTGAGGGAGGTAAGGGCTTAAGTTGTACCTTTGGAGGGAGAAGGCCCTCCACCTTCTTCATTAGCTCATCATCTACCTCGTGGTCATCTCCCATCTCTTCATCATGGAGTGCCACTTGTAGAGCTTCTTCTTCATACTTCTCCTCTTCATGCACCTTCTCAACCACTTCTTCAATGACTTCTACCGAGCATGCTTTGTGAAACATTGGTCCCTTCACTAGATGTGGAAGATTAAATTCAAGGGTTTCGTTTCCCACCCTAAAGGTTAGCCGCCCGTCCCTCACATCAATGAGGACTCCTCCGGTAGCCAAAAAGGGCCTACCAAGGATGATGGGAGTGTGGCTATCCTCCGGGATATCTAGGACAACGAAATCCGTGGGGATCAAAAATTTGCCAACTTTAACGGGTACGTCCTCAAGCACACCCAAAGGTTGCTTAACGGACCTATCCGCTAGTTGTAGAGTCATAGAAGTGTGGGTTAAACTTTCAAGTCCAATTCTTTTAGCAATAGTTAAGGGAATGACACTTACACTTGCACCATTGTCACATAATGCCCTTGAAATCATGACCCCCCCCACAACACAAGGGATAGAGAAACTTCCGGGGTCCCCAAGTTTTTTTGGCATTTTAAAAGAGTTAGGATTAATGAGGAGAGCACTACACTCCGCCTCCATAATCATAACATCTTGGGTACCCAAAGTTCTCTTATGAGTCAAGATGTCTTTTAGAAATTTTGAGTAAGTGGGCATGTTCAATATAACATCGGTGAAAGGTAAGGTCACTTCAAGTCCCTCAAGCATTTTTCTAAATTGGGTGAACTTGAAGTTTTCCTTAGTTTTCAAAGCTCTAGAGGGGTAGGGGATATCGGAAACAACAAGTGGAGTGCTAAAAGATACCTTTGGAATGGGAGTTTTCTTGGTTACCTTAGCTCTTGCCATTGGTTGTACCTCTACTCCGTCATCATTGACATCCTTGTTCATCTCCTCTTCATAAGGCATAATTTCGACATACCCTTCTTCTCCCTCTTTGGGTTGATCATCTTCACCCTTTCCATCATCTTTTAACTCCAAGGTAGGAGTCACAATGGGTTCTTCAAATTCTTCTCCTTCCTCAACATGCTCATCATTTGGAATCTCATCATTCATCATATCCATGTAGGGGTTATCAAGCACTAGTCCACTTCTTAAAGTCACCGCACATGCATGGTGGCTTGATGAAGCATCCTTGGAGCTTTTCCCTTGAGCAAGTAGACCTCCCGGAGGCCTTTGAGGATTGTTCAAAGCTTGAGAAGCTAACCTAGCTTCCAATTCTCTCACCTCCTTTTTGTGAGCGTTAGTGACATTTTGCAAAGCCAAATTGTTTTGGATTTCCATGTTTTTGACTAATTGCAAAACTTCACTTATTGAAGGATCATTCTCTTGGTGGGGTTGATTTGTCAAAGGAAGGGCAAAAGCATAGTCATTCCGACTACTCGACCCTTGGTTGTTGTTCTTTGATTGTTAAAGTTTCCTTGTTGGTTGTTGTTAAAATTCCCTTGTTGCCCCCTTGAACCTTGATTGTTGAAATTTGACCCTTGGTTGTTGTTGAAATTTGGCCCTTGGCCTTGGAAAGATTGATCGGGAACCCCTTGGCTTGCTTGATTGCTTTGATTGCCTTGGTAAAAATTACCTTGGCCTTGATTGTTGAAGTTTTGGTTCCCTTGATTTTGATTCCAATTTCCTTGACCTTGATTCCAATTACCTTGGTTTTGGAAGTTACCTTGGTTATTGTAACCTTGATCATTGAAGTGTTGATTTTGGAATTGGTTGGATCCTTGACCTTGTTGAGAGTTGTTGAATTGATTGTTATAGTTTCCTCTAGAAAATTGACCTCCTCCTCTAGGTTGGGAAAAACCCGGAGGGTTGGAAGGTTGAGTTTGTGTGTGTTGAGGGTTTAAGACATTTTGGCTTTTGTAACTCATGTTTGGGTGAAATTTTGAGCTTGGATGATAGAAATTTGAATTTGGGTTGTAAGCTCCTTGATTTTGGAATTGAGGCCTTGAGGGCCGTGGGTTGTTGTTGACTCCTTGAAAAGCATTCACATGTTGGTAGTCATTTCCTCCTTCATTGCTATAAGAAAAATTGTTCCCACAAACTTCAAAGGTGTGTCCATATCCATTGCAAATTTCACAAGTGGGGGTTTGATAAGCTTCCACCATGGGAGGTGCATAAGACCCACTAGCTTCATTCACATGATGACCTTGACTTTGATTTTGAGCTTTTTGAAGCTCGGCAAAACCCTTAGTAAAAGTTTGTGTGAGCAAATCAATCTTGGCATTGGTATCCGCATTTGAGAAGTTCTCACTTGGGTACTTAGAACTCCTTCTCAAGCTATTTCCTCTAGAACTAGTACCATAGCTAGATTCCGACTCAACCATCTTCTTAATCAATGCCGCCCCTTGTTGGTCATTCAAATGATCAAAACTTCCCCCCGCGGAAGCATTCACCATGGCCTTGGTTTGAGGGAGGAGAGTTTGATAGAAGGTTTGGGTGACATACCAATCCGCAATTCCATGGTGAGGGCATCGGGCAAGTAAATCAATGAACCGATCCCATGCTTCTCCCAAGGACTCTCCATCCTCTTGTTGGAAGGTGGTAATCTCGTTTCTTAGCATCGCCGTTTTGGAGGCGGGGTAGTACTTACTTAGAAACTCCTTAGCCAAATCATCCCAAGTGGTGAAAGTGTTTGGAGGATGGTTATTCAACCACCTCTCCGCCCGGTCCTTGAGGGAAAATGGGAACAACATGAGGCAAAGGGTTTCCTCGGGCACCCCATTCCTTTTCATGATTCCTACCCTACTTTTGAACTTTCTCAAGTGGGCATGAGCATCTTCATCGGGGAGGCCTCCAAAGCTATCCCTCTCAATAGAACTCATTTGAGCCGGGTGAATCTCGAAATTATTTGGGGCCAAGACACCGAAATTGATTGGAGATTGGGTATCATCGTGGTTGGGACGGTTGCGATCACGTTAAGTTGTCATTTGTGGTTGATTTTGTTGTTGAGGTATTGTAGGTGGTGAATTTGGTGGTGTATTTTGTTGTGTATTGTAGAAGGGGTTTTCAAATATTGGTTCAATGGTGTTGTTTTGTGGGTAATCGATTGTTGGAGTGGATGTAGAAGCAATTGAAGTATTGACTTGTTGATGGCTAACTCTTCTTGAATTCCTAACCCGAGCAAGTGTATTGGCACGGAGAGTCCTAAACAACCTTTCGGGTTCCGGATGGCTCAAGAACAAACCTTCACCTCTAGGCATGCACTCAAAGCAACTCAAAAACAAGTTAGACTCCTAGTGTGTTTTTGGGCACACTAGGGAAAGACAATAATGCAAGGCACTCTACAAATAATCTAACAACTAAAAACCAACAAAAACAACAAGTAACTTGGCTAAATCTAAGACACAAAACAAACTACGAGTTTCCTTACGCCATCCCCGGCAACGGCGCCATTTGATGATCGGTTCGTCGTCAAAACAAACATCAAAAATAACCCAATAAAAGTAGTATAAAGGGGTCGAAATCCACGAGGATGGTGGGGTCAACTACTAGTTCGATTGAATCCTATTCTAGCCTAAAATATGACGGATTGGAAAGTTAACTAAAAACTAGGAAAAACAAGTAATCGCTAAGTAATAAAGATGAAAACAATTAAGGGAAAGACTAGGGTGAAGGGTTCACCTTAGGGGGATTTAATGGGTTAGTCGGGTAACTAGCAAATGGGTAAATAATTCGAGTAAAATCGATTGCTAATGTCTCAGCAATCGATAATCATCAACAAAGCTATCGCATTTGTCTCAAATCACCCATATGAACATTTAGTCTAATCGTCTCTACCACCGTCGCTTAAGAGAAGATCAAACCATGTTTGATGAAAAGGCAACTTTCGTTCACCCATTTCATCAAACACTTGGTGTTCATATGGGCAATACCCAAATCATTTACCACAAACTTACTAATTAACCAACCTAATACCCCACATGATCCACCCTTAGGCTCCCCTAAACCCTAGAGGATAATCTACTCACACATGGTAAAGGGAATCAAAGCACTAAAGGGAAGGGGGAGTTCAATCAACATCATGCTATGAGAAGAATAAAGATAACAATCAAAAGATGAACTATAAACTAGAAATGGAAATTGATTGCATAAACAATAAAAAAGGTGAGAGATTTAATACCAAACAAAACTTATATTGATGAATATGGGGGAATGTCTTCACCCAAATCTTCAATACAAACCCCAAGAAATGAAATGAAAGACTAGAATCAACAACTTGAAATGAGAAACTAAACTAGATTAGGGAAATATTAGGAGAGTAATTAGGGATTAATTTGGGTTACAAATTTCTAGGGTTTCGTGCTAAAAGGAATGTAAAAACTGCTTACAAAATAATAAGGGGGGGTATATATAGGTATCTCGAAATTAAGGAAGAAATTAGAAGAAGAGGCGAATTTTTCAGTCTTGTGTTCCCGGCCGGTCGACCGGCCGCCGGGCCTCTGACCGGCCTAGAACACATCAGTGACTCCAGGAACTTTGCCTTCAAAAATCTCAAAATCTTCTAAGTATGGGAAAATGGGGGTCTGGGCCGGTCGACCGGCCGCCGGTCCCCCACCGGCCTGGAGCACCATTTCACTCTCTATGGCTTCTGATGTAGGCGCAGGCCGGGTAGTCGACCGGCCGCCGGTGGGCCGGCCGGCGCTACCTGGGCCTTTTCTTCACTTTTTCAGCATCTTTCATTTGTAGCGTGGTGGTCTGGGCCGGTGGACCGGCCGCCGGTCTGGGGACCGGCCTGGGCCACCTGATGACTCAACTCTTCACTTCTTCATCTCATCTTCGAATCCCGACTCATGCAAGACCCTATTGCTCCGATTTCTTCATTTCCGCCTTAATTCCTACAAATTAAGACCGACATTTATAGTACGGGAAATCGGGAAGCAAATGCAATCAAGGGCACGCAAATCCGTGTGAACGGACCAAAATGGGGACGAAAATGAGGGAAAAACGTGACTAATTAAATGCTTATCATCGTCTCAAAACAATTATCCAAAACTCGTCTGATATAACAACACGTAAATGAAGTCTAAGACACAGCGGAAACTAAAGACTCGTCATCCAGCGGCATCCCTTCCAATCTCAACGCATGTCCAAAGGAATACATGCTAAACTCCTGCTCATCATTCCCCAATAGATCACAACAGTTTTGAAAACATAAAATGGGTCAGTACCATCTTATATCAATCAATGTATAAACAAACAATCAACAATCATCTCAAAGTAACCAAGTAGCCAGTATCCAATAACCAGTATCATCTCCAAACTCCAGTAACCGAGTTCTCGCCGAAACGGTAATCCATGCCAGCGTCAGGCTGCAGATATGAACGTCATTCCACCTATGATATCAGACCGCAAAACTGGACATCAACAGCCCCTCTCACCGCAGCGAGAGTTCCCGAAACATTAATGTGCACATTCCCCTCGTGGCGGGAGAGCCATGAGAGGCGAACTTGGGGTGTGGTCCGTCTTCTAAGCGGACCACCAATATAGAACCAGTAACTAATTATAATCACAAGTGATTAGCATGATAATTGATTAATAATTGATACTCCCTCATATTCAAGATAATGTTCCCCATTTAAGAATAGAACAAAAATTAAGAAACGTGAATTAAATAAGGTAAAGTATTGTGGTGGGGTGAGAAGATTGGAGAGATGGAATGTATTGTGGGGTATTATTGTGGGGTGAGGTGATTAAAATAAGTATTGTTGTGGGTAAATTGATTAAAATAAGAAAAAGTATGGGTATTGTGGGGTATTGTTGTGGGGTGAGGTGATTAAAATAAGTATAAAAGTTTACTAAATAAGGAAATAGGGAAGGTATTGTGAATAGATGAAAAAGGAAAGAGAGAAGGTTATTATGAATAGGAGGGAGTATATGTGATTGTAATTATAGGAGTTGGATGAAATGGTGATATATGGATGTCATGGATACGTATGTGCTCGGATTGCATGCATAAAGGTAGGGTTTCCTTGCTCAGTTTTCTTCTATATGATTTATGGTATGATGTGTTGTTATGATATTATTCTGCATAGTTACTAAGGAGTTTGAATGGTCTTTGGAGTTTGTGTGCCTTAACGTACCGGTAGTGGGGTCAGTGTCTCCAGATCTTTGGGGTCGCTCCTCATGTTGGTCCGACGTGGAGGAGGTGCACGCATGGTGTATGGTCTGGCTACTTTGGCGGTGGGCTTCTTAATGGCACCGCGAAGGATGGCGATGGTGTGATGAGTGGAGTGGCGATGTGCTTGTTGATAGCATCGTGTTGTGTATCGATTGTATTATGATATTGTCTATGATTGATAATATACTTGATTACTGACACTTGTGGTGGTTTTTAATCTGTGATTAACCATTTGATATTTCTAGTAAATTTCTATCGTGTTTTGATAGAAATTTTGGTAAAGTTTGTTAGAGTACTTTGTTAACCTAATACGGATGAATTATTTATTTAAATTAGTGGTGGCAAAGAGTTAGCGGAGAATGTGTCGTATTTTGTTCGATGCTACAAATAGTTCACATTCTTTTATGGGAAGATTGAGGAGTAAAATATTTAAGGTGAGTATTCAATTATCAATGAGATGAGATTCTGAGTATTCAATTATCAATGAGATGCTACATATAGTTCACATCCTTTTACTGGAGTCACCATAGTTAGCTTCATATTTGTATTTATTAATTTGAACTAGACTTGAAATCAGTGTATCTCAGTTGATATTCTATAATAAATTTAAAATGGTTTCCTTGTTATTGATTTGTTATTCACTATCTCGGACAACCGAGATGGCAACATCCTCCCTTACTTGGGAAGGTCTTGCTAAAAGCTCATACTTAAATGAAAGTGTTACAAAGTGATATCAGAGCAATGATCTTGGCACTTGAACCAATGAACCTAATGAACTTAGCGAGGTTCAAGTCAAATGAACCTGGTAAACGATTGTAAGGAGCCCCTTCTCTTGTTGGTTTTAGGTGGGAAGACGCCCTTACTCCAAAATCTCGGCCCTTACAAGTGGAGCCGATAGCTACGGGGGAGGACTAAGGAGGTATGATGATCAATGTGTAGGAATTGTGCTGAAATGTGATGATGTGAAATATTTTGGTGGAACTTATGTGACAGTTGGTATGCTATGGCGTATAATAATATAAAAGTATGCGAATGTGAAATTTTATGCAATTTGGTGTGTGGGTTAACATGTGATTGCTAGTATAATATTTTAGTAAATGTGAGAATGTGTATAAGTTTAATTAACTGCATGATGTGTCTAGTAGAGTATATGTGATAGAATCGTAGCACCTATGAAAGAAGTCGAGAAGTGCATGAATTGAGGGAAGGAGTATGATTATGAGGTGGGATTACTAGAGTTTTGTGTAAATTTAACCGGGTAATTGCATTTTGTTATTAGTAGTTGCGTTTTAGAGGAGTGTGTAATAGTGACATTAAAGTATAATTCATGTGCATATGTATGTAATGTTAAGGAATATGTCGTAAGAGGATAAGTACACTAGTTGTATGTTATGTAGTAATGGTGTAAAATGGATGTGTATGGTAGTGGTTGGTGTGAATTCATAAATTGTGTACTATTAACTATATAACAAGGAAATAGAATGGTCAATTCCTAATTAGTAGGGGGGTTTTGGCACTTAGGTAATGAATGCGTATAGAGTCGTGCGTTAGAGTTGAAGATAATTGATAAGGACCATGGCCATGTAACGTGAGATATGATGTGCTTTAACTTAAGACGGGATTCATATGTAGAAGACAATCCGTAGTGACTTATGCTGCAAGTCTGTAAGAAGGAACGAATTAAGTCTGAAGCGAAGTTGGGATACAAACGCAAGTAATATGACTATTGCGGAATAAATCGACCGTGTTGGGTAGGCACTCGACCGAGTAGCGGCACTCGACCGAGTGGCCATTTTTCCCGACCGAGTGGGTATAAACAGAAGCCGCTATTTTGGAGAATTTTGGGCACTCGACCGAGTACTCAAAATACTCGATCGATTAGCCGTACTCGACCGAGTGCATCCCGCACTCAACCGAGTGGCTAGTCGGGTTGGGCTTATTTTTGATTTAGTCCCTAATTTTTCTCATTTTAACTCACTCTTTATTATACTCGGTTGGACCACTCCATCTTTAAATCTTCAAAAACTATCCCAAACTTCTTAGAATCTCTTTCCAATCCTTGTTAATCCTCACCTATTATCACTTCTGTCTTTAGGAACATTCATAGTCAAGGTAATCATTCTTCTTTCTTCTTGTTCACTGTTGTTTTTAGATCTAATTCAACCTAAGGTAAAGTAAGATTATTTTCTTAAAGCCACCATAAAACTACTACGAATGATTCTATTGTTCGTATTCTTGAAATCTAAATGCGCTCCTTCACCAATTACTTTGATTTATACCAAGCTATCAATTTTTCAGTTCTGGTGCAACAAAGCCTCAACGAGCGATGAGGGAGAAAAAGAAGCAACCAGAATCATCAAGAGCGTCGGCGGTAACACCTATTCTTGCGTATCCTAATATTGTGTTTCACGGCTATGAGCAGAGGAACTTGTTCGAGGCGCTAATGACGCTACCCAAGTCAGCGACAAGGTACGTAGCTCTAGGTTTCTTAGTAATCTAAGTTTAGGTGCGAACATTAGGCACATGTATGAGGTATTGGGTTTGTTAAGGATTTATCTATTGTGTGAATTCTCGTATCCTAGCTTGACTATAGAATTCCCGAGTTCATATAGTTACAATAAGGGGGGAAAGTTGGTTTCTTTTAGAATTCGGGATGTATAGTATACTTTGGCTCGTAACCAGGTGATCCCGCCACCTGGGCTTGGATAAGAAGATTAAGACTGATTATTAGGATTTACCCTATGGTTTTAAGGCGGTTGGTTATTTGTATTTGTTTACCAAGAATCATGTTCATGTTCTTAGTCATATGCTAGTTAATGATATTCATCACCATGCTTTGAGGTTATTTGTTAGGATGGTTGGTAGTGTCTTATTTTGCAGGCCAGATGCTAGTAAACTGAACTCCGCTGAGGTTTTCTTTCTTGTTTCCTATTTGAACACCCGATGTAAGAAGAGGGTATACTTGAGCGCTTCAGGGTAAGTTTGTTCTAGCTTGGCTCGGATGACGGTTCCGAGTAAGTTTAGTTTGGATTGTAGGGCCCTTATAACTCGGTTGGCTAGGTTGGTAGCAGGATTCGTGCCGGGGGTCGAGGACAAACCTTTGACTAAGGAGATTCCTCTCTTTTGTGATCAGTATTTGATTTGTAGTATTAAGTGGTTGCGTGAGTTGGGAGGTAGTCGACATGCTTGGAAGGTAAGGGGGAACAGTTGGGTGAGCCTTTCGTTGAGTGGGAATGAGGAAAAGCGGTGGCCGAAGATAAATCACCTTAGGGAGTGTGGGAGGGATAGTGATAACGACGAGGACGAGGAGATGGATCCTACTACTATGAGACCACTCACAGAATATTATTTGGCTCCATATAACTTAGTGTATACTTAGGGAGAGACTATAATTCTTATAGCACGTGCGGAGGGCTTTCTGATTCCAGACATTCAAATTCCGGAGGTTCAGCCTCAGCCTACTCCGACATAGCATAAGTATAACTAGTATCCAAGTTAGTGCGTCATTTCCCTTTCATCATTTCTTAAAAAAACAGTTTCGCTTTTTGCTTCCTTAACCTTATAAATCCTTAGGATCTATTAGATCTTAGCTTCCTTTCTCATCACCTACTTCGAGATTTCAAAAAGGGGAATGCGTTGTAGGAGGATGTCTCGAGATGTGTTAGCCACTTGTTGTTCTGTTAGTTGGTTAGTCAACATGTTCCTTGATTAAACTGATTAGGATGATAATCGACTAGTACTTGATAGATATGATTGTTATTATTATGATTTGGATCGAACGGTGCTATATGGATGTCATGGGTGTGTATCTGCTTGGATTACAAAAAGGTAAGGTTTTCTTGCTCAGTTTCTTTTATATATGATTGATTGTATGATGTGTTGTTATGATATTATTTTGCATGGTTACTATGAATTTTGGAGCGTGTTTGGAGTTTGTGTGCCTTAACGGAGCGGTAGTGGGATCAACGTCTCCGGGTCTCTGAGGTCACTCATCATGTTGGTCCGACGTGGAGGAGGTGTGCGCATGGTGTATGGCCTGAGATACAGTGATCAGTCGCAATAGGTACCATGTTTATGTATGGTTGATATGGCAGTGTGCTTCTTTATGGCACCGCGGAGGATGACGATGGTGGTGGTGACTGAAGTGGCGATGTGCATGTTGATGGCATCATGGTGTGTATCGATTGTATTATGATACTGTCTATGATTGATAATGTACTTGATACTTAAACTTGTGATGGTTTGTAATCTCTGATGATCCATTTGATATTTCAAGAAAATGGGGAGTAGTTAATGTTAGTAGGTTGTGATTGCTTAGATGTTAGAGGATCGATGACTGTCTGACAAGATAACTTAGCACTGGAGTCACCATAGTTAGTTTCGTATTTGTATTTGTTGAGTTTGACAAGACTTCTAATCATTGTATCTTACTTGATATTGTATAATAAATGTAAAATGTTTTCCTTGTTATTTATTTGTTATTCACTATCTCGGGCAACCAAGATGGTAACATCCTCCATTACTTTGGAAGATCTTACTAAAGGCTCTTCGTTGGTATTGTATAATAAATGTGAAATGGTTCCCTTACTTGGTTTTCCGTACCGGTCTCTAGTAACAAGTCTATTGCCAAACTCAAACACAATACCAATTTCAATCATTCCACAATCGTCATGAATCAATAGAACATCAAGGAACATTATCACAATTTCAATAATAAATCACAACCATCACATAATCCAAATGATTGAGTAAAGAAAATCTCTACCCTTTAGCAACTTCCAATCTCAAGCAATCGAAATCGATAATTCACAAATTTATCACCTACATAACATCGTTTATCTATAATTAATACATACTCAATCAAACAATCAGGCACATAACCTAGACTCATCACGACTTATTAGTAATCCTAACTTAAAGACTAAACTCGACTTTTATAACTTTGCGCAACCTGAACAGACTCACTATATAATTCATAAATAATTCAAGAAAAATCTAATTGATGCAAGGCCAATCGTGTTGGAAATCCAAGACTCTTAGCTTCAACTCTTATCAATAGAGCTAAAACAATTTCCAAATCTATCAAGTATCCACAGCCAGATTTTCAAAAGCTGGCGGAATTCATCGCATAAAAAGTAACGATTCATAAAACGCGTTTAAAACATTATTTTTGAGTAATTAAAAATCTTATCATCATCTACTCTTTAAATTTAATGCGTGTAAAAGATCTAGAATATATTCAACCTCTAAGTTAGGATTTTGAACCATTTTCTACAGCACTATGACATCCGTGAATTAGATAGATATGATGCTCATAAATAAATCACACAGGACAAACCATAAAAACTTTGGATATGATATTTTATAGGCAGAAAAGAGTGGAAACAAACCATAGTCTCTTCTCAAACGTTTCGAAGAGGAATACTTTAAGATCTAAATAAATCAAACAATTCAAGCTACAAATCTGCCAAAATGCTATAACTACTATGTTTACAACTAATCATGTTAATTATAATCTTATATGTAAGCACGGCCTTACCTATAATTATAAGATAAAATCTGACTTAAAAGATGAATAATTTAATCTTAGAAAGATTAAATATAACTTACAACGTAGAGGATGAGATAAGATGACACTAGATGTAAAATCCTCAAATCAATTTGAAGAGTAAGATGAGTTTTCTCTCTAGATTTTATTGTGGGAATTTGAGATATCAAAAGTGTTCTAGGGTTTTGAGGTCTTAAACTTATATAGTAGTTGGAAGTAATTCTGAAGGACTTTAAAAAGCCTACATTACCCATTATCCAAATTAAAAGGAAAATCAATCGAGCTGACGAACCGTCGACTCAGCCGAGTCTAAGAGGCCACTCGACCGAGTGACACCCACTCGTTTGAGTCCCCTACCCACTCGACCGAGCACTAATATACAAATACGGAGTGCACTTAATGAATGAGTAATACATACCTTATAATGTGGAAAGTAACCCTTATTATTTGTATGATTTTTGTGAGAAAAACATGAGGTTTTAAATGATTGTGATGGATAGATGTGAAACGAAAGTGAGATGGTCGGGCCTATTGAGACAAAGAGAGAGTTTTGTGAGGTATGATGAGCCAAATTGTCGTGAGCTTGAGTAATGTGGTGATGTCTATATATATGGTCAAGTTGTAATGTGAGTATGGTGAATGTCACAAAAGCAAAGTAAGAGGAAAAGTATGAATGGTTGCAATTTGGAATCTGTAGGAATTAATGGAGGATAATGAATGTATTTACGTTGACTAAGAATATATGTGATGAGAAACTCGTATAGTGGAATCTAAGAGAATTGTGCTTGGTGAGCTTAGATTGATTTATGGCGTAATGTGGATTTGTATGTAGTTGTTATGTTGGGAACTCGAATGACTAAGCAGTGGTTAATGTTGTCTAAATTCTTGGAGAATGAAGTTAGCGGTACAAGGTAAATTATTCGTTTAGGAGTGAAGTTATGTGTAAAGGAAGGTATAATTAAACTAGAGAGTATTCATTTTTTTGTGGACCTATTAGTTTGAATAAGAGTGAGTAATATGTTAAGAGATATTGTTGTTAAGTATGATTGGAAAGTTATTGTGATGATCAATTAACGATACTTTAGCATTGGAGTAATGATACTATAATTGAGTTATTGAAGGGCTAGATAGTGGGAGTGATGAATTTAGTTATTAAGTAGTTGTTGACGTGTGTGAGTTGTATGAAGGAGATTGATAAGGCAAAGAGTACGAGGGAGCCTTAGAAAAAGTGTAAGCAAATGATTATCTAGGAATTTATGAGACGATTTGTTATTTTGGGATTTCCAGTTATGAAAAGGAGCAAAATAAGGTGAATTATTTGAGTTGAATGAGGTTAAGGAAGAGTGTTTTAAATTCAGTAGATATAGGTATTATTATTGGGTGACATGAAGTAGTTAAAGGAAGGTAATAGCATCTAGAATAATAAAGTGAGTGTTTTGTGATTAATTGATGTGAGATGTATTAGGAGATATTCTATTATGGGTGGTTGTTGCTTAGAGACCAAATATGATACTGAAAATTTTGACGGGATCAGTATATCTTTGGTAATAATTTAAGTGGTGACTAGTGTAACGAAAGTGTATGATTGTTGTGTGTGATATCAATGTTACTTGAAGAAATTGATGGGAGATGTATTACCATCTAACTATTGTGTGTGATATCAATGTGCAGCAGGAGCTCACCCAAGGGGCCTTGATGATCAAGCCACAAGCAAGACAAGCCTGACCCCAAGACCCCCTCAGATGGAAGCTCGAGTCACAAGGTCTAAACAGCAAGTCATGGCAAGCCAACTTCAAGCCAAAATAAGCCAAGATATTGAGGAAGATAGTCCAGGGCTTGCCAAGCCATGCCAAGGTCCAACACAGTCCACATTCCCCACACAAGACAGAAACAATGCCAATCAGAGCTCAGCAGACCAGTTAGCAAACCCAGCACCAAGGAGGTACACCAGAGCATTCCAACCACCCCCACCATGGCCTACCATCAAGGCAACCCACTAATCAACAAGTTTGTCCAGGATAATCCCTTTTGAAATCTAGCAAAAACTCAAGTAACAAGCAGCCCAAGCTAGAGTCCAGTGAACATTAAAGCAGAGAAGGTACAAGTCAGATTGTGGCTTCCTTTTGTTTAAGTCAACTTGTCCTCGTCCAAGGCATGTTTTATCTAAGTCCTAGTAAGAGTAGAGAGTCCCAAGGAGCAACAAAACATCTAGGCAAAGCAGCAAGACAACAAGAACAACAGATTTCCATTTCAAGAAAACTCAAAAAACTGCTTTATTGCTTTTTGATTCAGTCTGTTTTGTGTCTTTGTGTCTGTATTAGTTAGTTGTTAAACTCGTCCTCTTGTGAGGTCCTTAACTAGTTAGCTGTGGTAGTAGTTCAAGTTCAAAGCTGACCTTTAGATGGACTTTACATCCAAGGGATCACATTGTATCAGCCTCCCTATATAAGGAGGGTATTATGTATTGTTTTGGGTAGACTTTATGATGAATTAACTTTGAGAAATCCCTCAAATCTTTCAAACTTGTGCTAAGAGCTGTAGTTTGAGTCAAGCCTGATACATCTTCAAGGTGTTTGATCAGTGTCTTGCTTTGTGAGTCAAGTTACATCTGTGCCTTGCTGTGATTAGCTTGCTTGCTGTTTGAGTCTAGTCTAGGGTGTTTGTGCTTTGCTGTAACACTTTAAACCTGTCTCAGAACTAGTCTTTGAGTCCCTTCTCTTGTGCCTTGCTGTAGGGGAGTTTCTCTAAGTCATATCCTTAAGTTTTCAGTTGAAACAATTCACCCTCTCTAAAACAACATCCATTTCTGCTTGCAGTTGTTATCAGTTTGAGTAAGCCTAATCAAACATTCCTTAAACTTGTAAACCTTAGTAGTTTACACTCCACAATGTTAGGCATAGTGATCTAATATAGTGAAATTAGAAGTGTATATTAGATAGTTCAATAAGTCTTGCTTGTGACGGGGTGACCCGTCACAAGCGGGTCAAATCCCCCTCACAAAGAGCAAGTGACAAGGAAAGTGGGGGGCTTCATTTGCACACACACACACACACACACACACACACACACACACACACACACACACACACACACTTGCTCTCTGTGTTAGGGGGATTTGACCTGTCGCAAGCTTGCGACGGGTCGGTCCGTCACAAATGAGAATTTGTGTAGATAGTTGGCCAAGTCGTGGAGTGATTATTATTCCTAGTTAAGAATGGTATACTAGTATAGTGGTTATATGTATGTACAAGATTTGCAGTGGATATTAATTTAGCTTTTGTATCAAGAGTTAAGTCAAGCATCGAATTTTGAAAGATTATATTTCGTATATTATGGGCATATGGACGGATGTCGTGGTATCTTTATTTTTGTTTCCTTTAATCTTCGACTTGTGAGTGAGAGGGTGGAGTATTTTAGGGATGGAATATTTATGCTACAGATGTTGCGTTATCATGTTTTGATAGAAATTTTGGTAAAGATTGTTGGAGTACTCTATTAACATGACATAGTTTTTTTTCTTAAAAAAATTATCTATTTGCGACTCCTTTTTTTTATAAAAAAAAAACGCCGCAAATAAGACCTCTATTTGCGGATCCATTTTGGAAAAAAGGTCGCAAATAGAGGTACCTATTTGCGACGCTTTTGATAAAAAAAAAACCCCGCAAATAAGGCCTTTATTTGCAGTTCAAAAAATGCCGCAAATGAATTTCTTATTTGCATCCCTCCATTTGCTGCTACGCCAAAAACAGATCAAATAGCCTATTATTAGGAGCCGCAAATGATGTTTTTTCAACTAGTATCGATTGTTTAGTTGTGCCATTGCGGTATTGTTAAACATGAAGCATGATGAATCCTAATTGTAGAATCAAGGATAGACTTGAGTGTTGAGATCGTTAAACAAATTGATGCTGCTCGTGGTATTACTTATTTGAAACGAAGGGAGTTAATTATAGAGTAAAGTTGTAAGTGTGTATAATTGTGATATTTCTAACGGTTTTGAGTGTGAGATCAATTCGGGGATGAAGTCCATTTTAAGAGTGATAGATTATAATACTTCATGTTGGTAGTTGTTATTGCACTATGAATTGTATTGGTTGTGGATTTATTAATGAGTATGGTAGTGAGACAGTGTTGGTGGTGCGTTGGTATTAGAGTTATGGGATGGCATGTGAATTTAATAAGTGTAATAATATGTTGTACATCGTGATGGTTGTAGTACTTATAGCATCGGTATTGAATCAGTTTGATTAGTTGTGATAGTATTTAACAGTTTATGAGATGTGGTAAGTTGTATTATGGTTGTTGCGATATTGTTGGTTATGTTGTTGATGTTGACGTCGTTTCGGGAAGGAGATATGTGTTGTGTGTGTAGGTGCAAACTTTGAGGACAAATCCATTTTTTTAAGGAGGGAATACTTTAATACCCTGTATTTTAGAGTGACGTTCAGTTGAGTACTGAGGTTGTAGTCCATTGAGTAGGTTGATCCAGTGAGTTGGCGATTTGGATATGTTTTATGCTTATGCGACCTAGTATGTTGGGCACTCGGCCGCCGAGTAGTCGACACTCAGTTAAGTGGGTCGTGTTACTCGACCGATTGGACCGATATGAGTATATACGTTAGTTCATTAATTCGTGATTAGAAAGAGGGGTTAGTATATTAAGCGTTGATGTATCTTAAACTTCATTTTAAAACCTTCGACACATTCTAACTTCCCATAATCATTTTCTACATCGTCATAATCATTTTGAGACAAAAATGTGATTGTGCATCTCCGAAATTAAGGCTTTCATCCTTACATTCGATCCCATTCTTCTATTGTAAGTTCTCTAATTTATTTTTAGGATTAATCATCTTTTACATTCTTGGATTATTATGTTAGAGTCTGCATTATCATCATCAATAATTAGAGTTAGTATGATTAGGTTAAATAGATGATTGTTACAACAAATTACAAATTAGTTAGGTTGTTCTATTCAATTGTTATCGCAGTTTTAAAATATACACTTCAAAAAAGTTTGTGAAGGGAGTATTATTTATTTTAAATATAGTTTATAATTGTCAAATTTTGTAGCCAAATTCCTTATAGTTTGTTCCGGATGTTTTATTTATGAAAATTTATCCAGAATATCCTCAAATCTGCTAGTGACGTGAATAATGGTTTGAACCCATAATTTATATGTCGAATTTATTTAAGGTCTTTTTCATACATTAACTTTTAAGAGTCTAGATTATTATAGGACTTGGAATTAGCCTAAAATATTTTGTTAAGCTCATTTTATTAGCTATTATTTTTTATGCAACAAATTTTGTCAGATGTTGGGAATCTGTTTGTAAAACCTTGATACGTTTTACATTTGGGGAAGGTATAGTAAAAAGAGTTGTAGTTAAGAGTCTTAAGATTCCAACCAAATTGGCCTTGTATCGTTTGAGGTTTTAATTAATTAATTACTTAAGAATTTTATAGTGAGTATATTCTGTTCTAGGAAGTACGGAAAGTCGGGTTTAGTCTTCAAGTTGGAATTACTAAAATGTCGTGATCTAGGTTGTGTGCTTCATTGAGAATGCAGTGATTATACATAATTATGTTATGTAGGTGACGGAAATGTGAAGGATTAATTTTGATTGCTTGTTATCCAAGTATTACCAAAAGATAGGATTTTAATACTCAACTTTCAGTTTATATGAGTAATGTTGTTGTGTTGATGTTGTGATACTGTTGTGGTTCTTGTGATGGTTGTAATTTTTTATGATGGTGGTGGTTGAGGAATCGATTTGGGAGGATTTGCTCTGCCTCGACCACCCCCAGTTCGCTTTTTGTGTTTTCCCATCACATGAGGGATGTGCACATTTAATGATTTGGGTTCTCCGATATTGTTTACTCGTGTAATATGATGCATGAATCGTGAGGTAGAGGTGACTCGTGTTAGAGGGTCGGCCTGACAGAGGTGACCCGGGGCCCGGGGGGCATATTGACCTTGTTTGGTAAACATCATATTGACTAAAATTAGTAGATTCCTACCTAACAAGTAGATTAACCAATCAATGTACTAATTTTATGCCTTTGGTAAATGTCATAGATAAGGTCGAAATCTACTTTTTTTTAATATCCTTCTATTAGCCGCATATTGCAATAACATGTTTATTTTGTACGTGAAACTGGAATAATTGTCCTATAATCTGCAAATTATCACACACTTTTTTCTTAAATCTGCTAAATTAATTTTTAGTCAAACTTGCTAATAAAATCTGTTAACCGTCATCAGCTAATAACGTTATCCGCTATCATAAATATGTTTTTACCATATGTCAAAAAGAGATTGTAAAATAGTATATCGCACTCAAATAGTCAAATCTAGTCCTTACTATATAGATATATTATCTATAAAGCACCTTAATTTAGACTTGGCAAACAGGTCAATCAGAGCGGGTTCAAATTCGTCATATTATCGGGTTAGTTCGGGTCGGTCTTGTTATTTCGGTTCCTGGTGTTTTTCGGGTATGTTGATCGGTCATTTTTGGGTAAAGGGGGGTGGATTATTTCAGGTTCGGGTCAATGATTAAGAAAGAAAAAAGTATGTATATTGTTATTACATATTTTTAATTTAGTTTTAATAACCGGTTCTTTATTTAAATGCAAATAATATTAATGGTGCTTTTAAATTAGGTCTTTCGAGTTTTTTTTTTCAATTAGAATTATCTTTTGTCGGGTCATTTTTGAGTTGAGTGTTTTTAGATCGGGTTCGTTCCGAGTCAACAAAGCTCGAGTCCTGCTCGGTTCGGGTCTGGTCAATTTGGTCACTTTCGAGGGTGGTACTTCGTATCAATTTCGAGTCTCAGGTCAACATTTTCGGGTCGGGTTGGTTTGTTTTCGGTGGTAGTCAAGTCGGTCAGTGACACAGTAACACTAACAACAAGAGCTCCCCTCCTCTTCAACCTTCCCTCCATCAATGGCGGCACTCCATACTCCCAGACACCTTCTCTACTCTCTCCGCCATTCTCTCCCCAAACTCTCTCTTTCTCTCTCCTCTTCATCTCTCTATTCATCTTCAACAACAACAACATCAACAAAGCCCTTTCTTCCAACCCTAGAACCATGTCAAGAAGCCGACATTATCGCAAACATTCTAATTTCTCACCATAACCCTTTTCACGCCATGGAATCCTCTCTTCAACTTCATGGTATTTCTCTCTCTTCCACCGTTCTTCTTCATCAAACCCTCCTTCGTCTTTCTCATCTTTCCAAAATTGCCCTCGCTTTTTTCAATTATTCCATTTCTGCCCCTCACTCTTCTTCCGCCATTGATGTCACTTCCTTCGATATACTCGTCGACATCCTCGGAAAAGTCCGACAGTTCGACGTTGTTTGGCAGTTGATTTTAACCATGCCGGAAAATCAAACCCTAAACCTAAAACCTAGAAATTCTACGTTTTTGATTTTAATTCGACGCCTGATTGCTGCCGGGTTGACCCGGCAAGCGATTCGGGCGTTTGATGATATGCCGGGGTTTACTGAATGTGAGGGTAGTCTTAGTGATTGTGTTTATGTTATGGATACTTTGTGTAAATATGGGTATGTTAAGATTGCTATGGAGTTGTTTCATAAGTGGAAAAATACGGGTTTTGAGTTTGATGTCAAGGGTTATACCGTTTTGATGTCGGGTTGGTGTAAGATTAGACGGGTCGATATGGCGGAGAGGTTGTTGAGGGAGATGGAGGAGAGTGGGATTGAGGTTAATGTGGTTTCCTATAATGTGTTGTTGGATGGTATTTGTCGGAAAGCGAGTTTGCACGCGGATGACAGGTTTGAGGGGGTGGTTCGGGCTGCAGATAAGGTGTTTGATGAAATGCGTAAGAGAGGGATTGAGCCTGATGTGACTAGTCACTCGATCGTGCTGCACGTGTGTAGTAGGGCTCATAAGCCTCACTTGTGTTTGGATAGGTTGGAGACGATGAAAGAGAAGGGGATTTGTCCTAGTGTTGTGACTTATACTTCGGTAGTTAAGTGTCTTAGCTCGTGTGGGATGTTGGAGGAGGCGGAGAGAATATTGAATGAGATGGTTACTAGTGGGGTTACACCGAGTGCTGTGACATATAATTGTTTTTTCAAGGAGTTGAGAGGGAGGAAAGATGTGGAGAAAGCTTTGGAGTTGTATAGGAGGATGAAAAAGGAGGGATTGTGTGTGCCTAGCTTGCATACTTACAACATTTTGGTGCAAATGTTTGTTAAGTTGAATAGGATGGAATTTTTAGAGGAGATATGGAATGATATGAAGGAAGCCGGAGCTGGACCCGATTTGGATTCGTATACAGTTTTGGTTCACGGGTTGATTGAGAAAGAGAAATGGAAGGAGGCGTGTCAATATTTTGTGCAGATGATTGAGAAGGGGTTTCTACCTCAAAAGGCTACGTTTGAGACACTTTACCGAGGATTAATTCAAGCCAATAAGTTGCGAACTTGGAGAAGATTGAAGAAGAAACTTGAGGAGGAATCAATATCATTTGGGTCAGAGTTTGAGAACTATCACCTTCAACCATATCGGAGATGATGAGTTGTCTCCTTGGAATCAAGGTATGCTTTTCAGAACTTGATATGCAACATATTTGAATTTTGTTTCGAATATGATCATATTACCAGTGTACACAATGCAGTTTGTAATTTTTAGGAAATCGAGTTGTGCTTTTCTGTTAAGAGTGTTTCCTGAAACTAGGTGGAGTTTGTCGATGATTCTCAGTCTTTTCAGAAGTCGGAAAATGGGAAAAGGCTTTAATAGACGTTGACACCAGGGATCAAACCCGCCTCCTTCCAAATTTGTCAAATTAAGACCAAAGCTGACACTAACCAAATTTGTTATGAAAATGCTTAGTTCAAGTTTATTTTGTTCACCTCTTTTTTTCTCTAGCTGGTCCGATTACAAACTGTACATGTTGTGGCTGGTTGAATTCATTCGATACCCTGCAATACCTTCAAAAAATATACAAACATATTTGGGAAGCCGTGAATATTAGGAATTTGTATATGAGAACGGATTCATGTACTGGTTCTCATATACTCTCTTGAATTTCAATGACATTCTTATGACGCATGCGATTTTTATTCTGGGAGGTCTTATTTTTTTGTTAAAGAAATCAGGGATGGAATTAACTATTGTGAGATTCCCGGCACAATTTCATCATGGGTCATTTATAAATAGTCTTTATACCTTTTAGCACAAGGAAGGCATACATCCAAATCCCCCATGGTTTTGCAGTAAATGCAACATTGTCAGTTACGTAGTATATAGACCTATTTCTTCAACGTTAAAATTTATAGCATAGTGGTAATATGAATTTACATTCTTAAAGTAAAATTTGATTCACTCAGTTTCTCCTATCAGATTTTTAGGAAACCGAGTTGGGCTGAATCTACATTTCAAATTCCCTATGATTTTGCAGTAATGTGAATCCACATTCTTTACAAGCTTTGGCAACCTATCTGATTGGCAAATATTTATAGCTTTTTTGTATATAAACCTATTTATTCATCGTTAATTTGATTTAATTATGTCATTTGATAAATGAGGTCCAAAAACATTTCTGTAGGCTTCCTACAAGGCACTAAGTTATGTTATTGTAGCAATATAGGAATTTCATCTTTGAAAATCATTGGAGGACCTCAGGCTTATGTTCTAGGTAGTTGAACTGCATAAAATCATACTTTAAAATTTATGAAGTTGGACATGTATGTTCCTTTGCATCTGAGTATCTGACTATCTGAGATGTGATTCTGGTGCTTTGTTTTATAGGGAAGGACCGAAGGACTTCAAATATTGCATCGACAATCTTGTTTTCGTAGACACCGACAAGGCGACAATGTGAAAAGAAAATATGAGATCCACAATCAGATTTTTGAGTTCAATTTGGAATTAAAGAAAGCAGTGTAAATGTTGGTGTCAAGTGTCAACAGCAAGGTTTGAAGTTTGAACCTCCGTGGGCCGATGATTTTACGTCTGCATCTTTTACTACTTGGGAAATATTGGGACATTTTAACGATTTAAGGTAACATCCTCATCGCATACTTTGCATTTGCGGAGCTTTTCTTTTGATATATGGAGTAGAAATGTGTTCTTCTCTCCTTATTTCAATTTCTAATGATTAAAGAAATCTGATCTCAAGTGTTTGTCACAGCCTCACAGGAGATTATCCGTAGAGCATGGTAACTTTGTTATAGGTGATTTGATTCTTTGGGTTTGTTTGGATAGCAAAAGTGGAGGGTAAGGAAGAGGAGGGGGGATGGAGGGTAGAGAAAGGGAGGGGGAATGGAGTCTCTTACCCCATTTGTTATACGAGGGATTTTGTATCCCTTCCCTTCCCCCCCTTCCGGAAAAAGAAGAAATAAATTCAGTAAAACGAAAAAATGAAATATTAAAAATACGTAAAAAGGCATTATAAATGAGTAAGACCCCTCATCCAGACAAAGTCCTCTATGTTGAATCTTGAGTACATATGTTTATCTGGTGAAATCATGTAAGTCGAGATTTGTTCCAAAATTGATGTGCCCTTCTTTCCCTTCTTCCCTCTGTGTTAGTTAAGGCCCTTGGTTGGGAGCAGCTTCATAGCCTTAAATTATAACTCGAACATGGCTAGAAGTATTATACACTTATGCCAAGTGTCGAACTTATGGTGGAATTTGGGTTGTAGTCACCGAGCAAGCGCAGCCAAGCACAGGCATGGCTCAGGACTGACACAGCCTATGCACAATGGCCCTCATGAGCATATTCATGGAATTTCTAAAATCTACGGCCAGGGAGGAAAAGAAGGGCAATGGGAGGGTCGGATATAGCCATATAGGCCTGTCAACAGGGCCTTTTGGCACATGTCATGTTGGATTGTGTTTAAAATTAATTATGTACAAATTATCTTCTACGTATCTCTCTGTCTTTAATTCAGTCTTAGATTCTTACTCTCTCATGTTACTCAAATTTTGAACTTTCAAGAATGAAAATCATATGCATACATAAATATTAACGCCATATTATTGTTATATTTATACAAAAACTTTGGTGGTTTGATCTTTGGCAGTACAAGACAAGCCTATAGCTCTATACTTAAACATGTGTAAATTTCTCATCATAAATGCACAAGTTTCTTATCATAAAACCACGCTGGCTCAGATTGATTTTGGGGTCAGGGATGGTTCTGAGCGGTGCCATTTTTCCAATTAGGCGGGGCAAGACATGTCACTACACTAAATGGGACATTTTGGGGTCACCGCAGGTCACGCCACAAGGCATTGGTCGGGCCTGACTACTTATGATATAATAGTAATGTTGTAGCTTTAATGAAGTATCAAAGTTTCATAACCATGTCCGAGCCTCTGCCATGGGTATGCGAGGGTGATATGAAGTGTCAGATAAACACTGGGTGCAATGCTGACATTTGTTTCAGTATAGAAGTTACTTTATCTTCTTTTCTTTTTTTGCATCTCTACGCAGACGTGAAGAGCCGACAATGACGTACAAGTCAACAATCAGGGTTTCTGTTCGGCTTTGGACAATGCTGATGGCTCTGTTATCGCCTTTTTATCTACTGCAGAGTGCAGAGTTCCTTTCACTCTCCTAGCCTAGTGTTTCAACATGTTTCTTGGAGGTCTAGTTTACTTGAAAATGAAATGCCTTGGGAAAAAGACGTGCTCCTGTGAGAATGCTACTTAATCTGGGCTCATGAAGGCTGCAAACGAGCAATATGCTTGATAACCCGAAAACAGCGAGAAAGGGGGGCCAGACAGAAGATAGTAGACTAGACAGAAGTAGAATGCATCTTATACCTGCAGTAGAAAGAGATCACATGTTCGTTCATCCTCGATGAGTCTTACCTATTTGCTTACGCTTTTCGGTTCTTATGGAATTTTATAAAGAGCACATTAACGTAGTATCCTCTTTCTTACCTCCTTATTGTCAAACAATTTGAGTATTTGTCAAGAGATTTTCACTCATCAAAATATGATCTACCTCGAATATGCTAGTGTAATGGCTGAGTATTGAAAACAGTCGTTTATTCAACAGCCGTTTACTCTGTTAACCCCTGAACTTTTGAATTTGGCGAACATGTCTTATGAGGCGATAGGTGATTCAAAAAATAACACAAAACTAATGGCGTTGGTTATATGTTACATGAAACAATATTATTGCAATCCTTCAGTTCAAGCTGACTGATCTAACCAAACGACTGATTGGGTGGCTGACTAACACGAGCAGCTGATAAACTGACACTAGCTGATGCAGATGCTCTCGAAGTGCTCGGACTCTATTCTTGGTCTTTTGGAGCTCCCTTCACCGAAACAAGGTCAAACGCCAAACTGGCCTTATACATCAGCATATGACACCCATATACGACCGTTACATTTCTGCGTTTTCATCTGGAGATAACAATTCGCTAAAAGGCGATGGACCTCCCTTGCAGAGTTGCAGCATATTTCTGTCTAAAGATTTGATCCTCCTTCTCTCTGGAAAATCCCAAAATCACATTACTCTTGATGCACCGCCTCCACCTTCCTCCCATTGTCCCCCTTGTCAAGTCTTGTCATCGATGGCTTTGCATGCAACCCAGGAGGTGTTTCCCCTCCCCTCTCCCCTTGATATGTCTCCTCTCTTGTTTGGTCTGGTTCGTTTGTCAATGTCGATGGGTATCGCCCATCTTGCTTTCTTGTAAATTGGTTTTTATATATGTGGTTGTCCGGGTTGTTTTTGGGGTTTTCTTTTGGAGTTCGATGGTGGTCTATACTTGGTGTTCGTTGAAGGGTCTAATGGTTTTTTGGGGGCTTATATGGTCTTTAGTTTGTTGGTAAGAAATACTTCGTATAAAACAAGGCACTGTGAACTACTCTGTTTATTTGAGCAAGTAATCGTCTATCACCTGAAGCTGGAGGTGTTACCGACTTACTGGACGTCCAGACGTACCACCATGAATACTGTAAACTACCCGTAAGACTCTAATGCGAAATAAGTTGTCTAAAGAACATTATAACTCGAGGACTAATCTCTCTTAAAATGGATACTTTTCCCTTTTAAACTACAAAAGAGTTAAATACTGGGGTATTTAGATTTAGAGGTGGCAACAGTCACTCAGGTCGGTTATGGATCGAGTCAAAGCAGGTCGGTCATATCGAGTTTAGGTTGCATTTGGCCAATGACGAGTTTGGTTCGATTACAAGTCATGTCGCGTAATCAACAAGCTGGTCATTATCTGGGGACAAGTCGGATCGGTTTGGTTCAAGTCACTATATTGTGAGGTCAATAACATGTATTTTATCTTGTATATTTAATTTTAGGTTGATAAGTTATATTGAAACAATTTATAAATGTACTAATTTTAATTCCGATTTTAAAAATTAAAGGAACGCTAATTTGATTTATTTTGGACCTAATTTTTTTAATGGGTCCCCCACCTGATTGCACACATATCAGATAATGGATCAATTTGGGTCATTTCAAGGCGATTTCAATCTGCTCCGATTTCAACTTAATTTCATGTTAAGACAAATGACTAATCAATATTTAGATCAAGTTTCTAACAATTCAGATCTTGTTTGTAGGGTCAGGTCAACTTTTGTTGGATCTAATTTAGATAAATGAGACATAAACTTGTCCCTAAACATTGTACTTTTTAAAATGGCAAGTGATAAAACCACAACTAATATCACTAACGTCACTCAAAATGTAAGTGAATAGTAAGATACTTCATATTTAGCTTGTATTTGAGTGACGTTAACAAAAACTGTAGTGGCGGTATCACACTCCTTTAACAATACCCCACTACTTAGTTGGAACTTGGACTGACGAGACGAGCTATGAGCAATTTACCATCCAAAATTTAAATTTAAGCCAAATGTGCAACCAAAAGAAATCTTACAGAAAAACTCGTCGACGGAAATAGGGCACAAAACACCAAAAAATTTATGAGAATTGAACAACTGAACAATTAGTGATCTAAAATTAATAAAAAAAAAAACTAAAGTGATGTTCGTAATACACGATTACACGGGCAAAAACTTCTGTTTTTGAAGAACAGCAAATACTGCAAAAAAAAAAAAAACCTACGTACCCTTTCGATCTTGTATTCCTGTAAAGTGCTACACATTCATCAAAGAGCAGCCTCGATCAGGGTCAGAAATCAGTTACATCTCTTAAGGCGACCATCTATTTTTCAATAACAGGAACAAGTGTTTGGGAAAAGAAGTATGAGATAGTGAAGCAGTTCTGGAGCGTGCCAATGAAACAATCTGGCATAAAGTAGAGGCTAGAGACGATGCATTGTATGCAATTATGCAAATCATAACATGAGTTGGATAAATGCTGCCGATTTCTTGGTAATCTTAATGACATTTCAGTTGAGAGAAAAGGGTTTACCTTAATTGCCACGGTTAGGACATGCATTTGCAAAGTGAGATGGATCACCGCAAGTGTAGCAACTTCTGACAGGGTCACCAGTTGCTGACACAAATGTCCCTGCATTACCACGTCCACCACCACCGGAACGACCCCCACGGCCCCTGCCACGGCTACCCCTTCCTCTGGTATTAGAATTTGAGCTTCTACCATTGGTATGGGAGGCCCCCTGTTGTCCGGCATCATTTTCAATCATATCCTCCCACCTGTTAATATCAAAATCAGAATTAATGAACAAAAGAGAATATGTAATGTTGCCTAGAAATGGCAAATGTCATTTGAGAAATGTGATTGATCAGTTTAAGTGCGCTATTATCAGGTCATTTTGAGTACGCGTCTATTCTGGTTCAAGACTTCAACTTAAGATCAGCCCATTTTAAGCATGGGTTGTCGTGTATAGGTTCAGTTCAATTCAGGTAAATTTGTTAAGCCGAGAAATAAGAGAAAATATACATACACAAAGAATCTGCACTCCTGTCGACATGAATAGAAGTTTCTGCCCCTATTATTTGCAGTATTTGCTGTTCGTAATACACAGGGTTCTCCACAAGAATTACAAGCTACAGATGAAACCCCTGCCAACCATAAATTCAATAGAAATCAGAGGGTAGTAGGAAATAGGAATGTCCAGAGGCACCTAACTGACGACAGATTACAGCAGATGCAATACATATATGAGTATACCCCTCGTTCATCTTTTACATTATTTGCAAAGAGTAATTATATCCACCAAAGATTATGAAAGATGCTGGACACTTTCCAGTCAAAAACATCATACGGTAACTAATTGCGTGATAATGTAAGATCATGCTCAATTCAGCTTTAGAAGCCTGAATTATCAAAAGTTAGGTTTTGCAACAACAATACTAAGCACATCAGATCAAAAGCATACCATTTTGGCTGTTAGTTCCTTGAGACCTTGCCCTTGCAGATGTTGAGGCTTGAGAAGGACAATTATTTGAATTGTGTCCCGTCTGTCTGCAATGGGTGCAGACAGTGTGCCTTACATTGCTTGCTGGGTTGCTGCCATAAGTTGTTGGATTTCGGCCTCTCGCTGAAGCTATGCGTCAAAAAATGGTAATGGTAAAACATTCATAAAAACATGAATGAAAAAAGAAACCAAAAGTCAAAACAATATCCAACCATTCTATCAATCCCCTAGTTCAATTAAGAAATAGACCACTATCAATAATGACGACATTATCTCAGTGCCTTAGACTTTTGCCGTAGGATAAGGGAGTTGAATGTATGCAACCTTGCTATTCTACTGAAAATAGAAAGAGACTAATTTGCACAGTCAATAGTAGCTTTGATCTACTGCAATTTCACAATCAAACAACGCCGACACTTTCATGAGTAATTTTCAGTTATTCTAGCATATTATAATGCCATTATAGCAAGTCTTTGGCTTCATTGGAAATAGATTATGCTAATGGACTACAAAGTCTCCAAAAAAATTTTAGATCACGTCTGGTCCATGCGACGATTCTTGCAAGTGTATAAACAAACATATGATCTGCACGGATGTTTTAAGTACAACAAACTTCAAGGCAATTACCTTACCTATCGAGATCTATTTATTCAAGTAGCCACAACCCACACGTAGTGTTAAAAATTTGAAAACAAGCGAAACAAGACCAATGAACATGAACATGAACACGATATCACACATTACATGTTATACTAACAGATTCTACGCCATGCTCTAAGTGAAGCCATTTAACATAAGAGAAAATATAATGTGGTACCCCCTTTTCAGCCTCATTACTGGACTGAAACTGCCAGTGTTAATGCATAGTGTAGTCTGACTTAAGTAGGTTTGGCGTGAGTTGTGGGCATTAAAACCTTTAGCCAGAACCCAGTTCCAAATCATACATATAATGTGAGAACAAAAAACAGAAGCACGTGATACCTGGCATTCCAGAAAGATTGCGAGAGCCCGTTCCACATATCTCAGTCAACTGTCTGAGTGTGTCATCACATCCGCCAATGCAGCCTGAGTGAATATCACAACGGCAGCACTTAAAGAAACTTACATACTTTATATCAATAGAAAGACCTTCATAACCATCAATAATATGGAGTATAAAATTACAAGCATTTAAGTTTTGCATGAAATACACGGCTCTTCATCAGAGTGGCACAGATTTATTAGGCAACCATTATAGTCAGTAAGAATACCTAAGTGGTCAACATTGTAATTCGGAGGTATTTCTGACCGGCGGAACTTGAACTGAATCAAGAAAACTGGACCTATAACACAATTCAGTTAGTAATACTAACGAGAAATTGAAGGTAGTAGATTAAACGAGGGGGCGTTATCAAGAAAATAATGAAAATGTAGCTAAATTCTAACACCGACACTCATGGGCGCACGGTCCGCTTGCACACATAAGATTAAGATCTAACAAATGTAAAATAAGGAACCTGGCAAGCATGAGGTGCATGTATCAGATGTGACAGCTGCTTCAGAAATAGACCCAGGTAGCCACACAACATTCCTACACTATACATTGCAACAAACTCTAATTAGTAATGGCCTGAATTGCCCATGTCGGATAGCCTAAACCAGGGGGAGCGCATGAGCAAGAAGCCAATAGTTTGATCTGGGATTCCAAGCTCAAGGTGTAAAAAATCACAACACAATAATTACCAACCTGGGGATAGCCTAAGCATCCAACCATAAAATTTCCATCCTGCAAACAATGAATTCCAAAGCAGTCAAAAAGTCAGTGAATCAGTTTTTCCTACTCCAAAAGTGTAGATTCAAAAGTATGTTCCAATATCACTAGCCCGGGTTTTCAAAAAGTATATGCAAAAACCAATTCTTTCAGGGACAGATACAATTACATATTTACATGTTGATAGTTAATAGCTTATGTTTGTAAAGCAACAATTATGCCAAGAGCTAAGATTGTAAGAAAAAAAGATCGGCAATATTAAATGGCAAAAGATAACTGACGCCAACAGAACCTTGAAAATGAAGGTAAATTATTATTTGATTCATTTTCAATGTCTCACCGGCTTCCGCTTAAGAACCATGTCCGTCTCCTGGCAGAGGCCACAGCGCCGAGCAACTCCTAGAGTATGCTGCTCCTCCATCCCAGTTCTGTTAGTTCTATATACAAATATAGTTGTGTGATGAGCATAGATTGATGTTCAGTTGTTCAGCTTTATATTGAATGATGACACACCTGTCAAAGAAGACTTCCATAGCTTCAAAGAGTTTTACTTTGCTCTGCCTAGCCTGCAAAATCAAGTAAAAGCACTAACTAAGATTCAAATGTTAGAACAAAATTACTGGAGGTCATTTTATCACACATCACAAAAAAAAGGAGCATTGAAATATATACCAGAAGAATATCAGATATATTAGATGCTTAATGATTTGTTAGGCATATGATGACTTACATCCAGGAAACAAGTCTTCATTTCCAGTAAACCAGACGCCAGTACATCAGTTTTTCGCTTAGTCCCTAAGCTAACAGCTTTCATATCATCTTCCATTTTGGATCTGAGATAGGGTTTCCAGAGCTCATAACTGAAAATTGAAATAAAAAGCAAGGAGATTAACATTAATTAAGTCAATAGCCATGGAAAACAGACAACTGTACATGCACCTGCAGCTTTAGTTTTACACAGAAAAAAATGAAGTTGGCACCAGGTTTTACATAAAAGGAAAAAAAACATGGAACTTATAGTGAGCAACTCTCATTAAAGATATTAACTTCCCTTGTTTTAGTTTTTCATTTGTTTTCCTCTATCTTTACATCCGTCTTATAGGTTTCGCTTGGCGTATACATTTATATCTTTCATTCTGACATTTTTTTATTTAAAATGTTGACTTTTTCACATACGTTATTCTTGTTTCACTTTTCATGGTGAGGATTCACTTTAAATGCCATAAGCCATTTTGGACTAACGTATTGTTGTTATGGTTGTTGCTGCTAATATAGACTATCATAAAAGCCACAACTACAGTCAAACACATGGAAGTTAAAAAGCAAAACCAAAAAGACCATGAGCAAGAAATATTAAAGAGGGCCACCAAATGAATAAATTTCAATAAGCAATCACCAATTTCCAACTTTTTAGCTTATGCCAGTCAGTATCTGTATTCTAAAACAATTACTAGATTTCAGTGCACTTATGTAACACTAGAAATTGAAGAGAGGAGCAAAGATGACTTACCCCATATCATCATATCCCATAACTAATGCCTCTCCCTGAAAAAAGTAAATAAACAAACAAACACCCAGTATAATAGTGATTTAGATACGTTGGCGGTTAGCTATCAAGTCAATACTCAGATTAACAGAAATAAGTCTGAGCTGATAAACGAAAAAAACTTACTACAAATGCATTAAAAATAGATTATATAACCAACTTTCATTGACTTTTTTGTCCGCAATTCTTGAATTACTCAATCAAGATCCACTAGCAACACAAGGCATAACAGCAAGAGCAGTAGCCATACATGAAATAAGGATTAACAGATCGGCAAATCCAAATAAATTAGGCTAGCCAACAAGGCAACAGGGTGAAATAAGCTGGATGCATGGTGGAGTATTGAAGCATTGCACCTATAAGCATATACGAAGCCCTGCCAAAGTTTGCTTGTTCAGTCGAACTTATCCATCCCAAAGAAATTTAAATGTATATCTTACCATTGTTCCTCCTATTAACAGCAGCGAATAATAAATAACAAAATTGAACACAATTTTCAGTTTTCACAGAAATTGGCGAGTTCGTACCCGAACACAAGACGGTTTTGGATACTAGTACAGTTATAGTCACGAAACATGATGAAAGAGGGGCACGCCCATCTTCTAGTAGCTTCAATGGTACATGTAAATTTCCCCACATACTATGTTTGGGTTAGATAAGGGCCACAAACACTAAGTCAGCATCATCATGTGTAATAACTACAATGTTTCTATCTTAAAGTCTTTTAAGTGAAATGGTTGAATAACTTTGGAAGGCATCTGCTATGGCATAATTTCCAACACAACGAATGCAGAATGATAAGAAATTAAGTATGCATCAAGAGTCCAACTAGAAAGCCAAAGATAAACTCATATTCGGGTAAAAAGGTCACTAAGATTAAAACAAGCAAGAACAAGAACAATGTTTCCATAATCTAAGCATTGAAGAGCATAACATTATTTTCGATAATCTAACAATGTTTTCCATAAGCATTGAAGAGCATAACAATGTTTTCCATAATCTAAGAATAATGATATGATATTGACAGCAACGAAAGCAACTAGGCAATATGAGATCACATATAGATAGTCAAGAATTGAAGATAGCACAGCCTATATGGCCCATAACTTACAAGATTAGTGGGTGAAAAACGAGTATTTGCGTCTTTAGTAGCATAACAACGATCCAAGAGCTTCTTGATGTGATCATGCATGGTTGCATCAGTTCCGATTCCTGACTGTGTAGGAGGCATCACAACATTACAAAATGGTAGTTAAGAACCTCACGCCAAACTGTTCAGTTTAAAATTAATCATACTTTGTCCATGCAGCTCAGCAGATCAGCTTCACTTAATAGCGGTGGTGGCCTCGTAACTCCCGAGTCTAGAGTCAATGTAGTTGGAGTAAACTGCAGATAATAATTTTCAAATGATAAAATCCTCACAGTACAAGAGGCAGAAAGCCTAGTATGCAAAGTTAGAGCGATGCAAAGTTTCATACACAAAATTTACTTTTTTTCCTTGGGATCAATTCCACCTAGCTGTATTTACTCCTTTCAACTTTGAAGTAACATAAAATATTGGAGTAGAAAGATCTCTAGTTATATAGGGACTTGGATATTTAAAACGCAGGATAATGTAAATATATTCAGATCCTGGGTAACGAAAGCAAACCTGCTGTCCAAACAGATAAGGTGGGATCATAGAACCAGCCCAAGTCTCATAGCGATAAACATCCAGATAATTTTTCTGCACGATAAGAAGAGCAGCTTAGCAAGAATGGAAAGATACTATCAAACTAGATAACCAAGTCCATCAAAGTGTTCAAACTAATGTTGAGTTACCTGCTAAATCTGCAATCATTACTCATTAGATAATAAAATGTGCCCCGCAGGCCCACACTTAAAATATATAGTATCTAGCTCAATTTTATAGCCTGGGCGCGCTAGATCACCAAATGTCTAGCTATTTCTTGAAAATAACATCTACTTATATGTGACAGGCCTATATTGTACTCTATTTACCTTAATTGTCTCCTAGTACTCTAAATGTACCTTAACATAAATGCCTCCTAGGTCCCAATTGGCACCAGTAGATTGAAAAAGACGGTGGCTTTAAATTGCAAGGGCCCCCACGCAGTTTTTAAACTTAAGATAAAGAGCCTCTAAAACCAAATATTTCAGTCAAAAAACATATAGAAATGATGTCAAATTTGCCAAATTTGCAAAAAAAAAAAAATCACCCGCTACTTAGTAAGTAGTATATAAGTATTTAGAGGTAAAGGTTAATCAACCTCAAACTTGAAGCATATATTATATCCCGAGAGACAGAGAACCACTATATCTAACTGATTATGTGGTTCTAGTAATGATGAAGGATGTAGAACTTACCAAAATTATCATTCTCCCAGAGGTAGAAAAGAGCTCACCAGCAATATTTATTTCTACAACAGTTTCAGCCCCTACAGCTGGTTGAGAGACGCATGCCAGGAAATGCCGAACAACTAACTCGTATACTTTCTGAAAATGGAGAGACCAACCTCAGCAAGCTTCATAGACAAACGATGTCTCTTATATCCTTCAGTGGTCATAATATAGTTAACAATTCAATGGGACATATTGGAGAAAATTATAAAAATACCAAAAAGGTCAGTCTTATACAATACCCACCGGTAAAAGAATAATAACCATCAAAAAATGAAAGAGTCATAACGTTGCAGACTAACATGGTGATCTTGGCTCCAGCCAGACTCTCCAGCAGAAAATTTTGTCGGATGAATAGGTGGGTGAGCCTTGTCATCATGGCCTCCTCTCCCTGGATTCCTCCAAAGATCTTGTTCAGGATTTAATAAACGTTGAGCATATTGGCCCCAAGTGGGATGACCTTCTTGTTCTTGCACAATTGCCTTGAAAATTTCAGGTATTAGTGATTTCTACTTCATGAACTCCTTTAAAACAATGGTGAATGTATGCATGTGAGCAACAATAGGTGCAATGAACGACAAATTTGGCATGAAAGACAAAGCAGAGTTACCTACACGCAGATCAGTTGCGGTTGAAAAACTGTCAGTTTCAGTTCGAGGATAGCTAATGAAACCCGATTGGTACAACTCCTCTGCCACCTAAGAAGCATAAAAAAATTTGCTTGTAAATGAAATCATCGGCATGTGACTGCAGCAACAAATTTTCAGATATACAAGAATTTTCTCGAAAAGTCAAAAACTTTAAAGTTCATATCGGGCTAATGTCAGTGAATGCCTAGGAAAAGTATACCCTAGAACTTAGACCTTGCATTGTTCACGTATTTCTAAACATATAACAATATTCTGATACATTTCTAGCTATCATTGCACAATTTCATCAATAACAGCAAATTGAAACAAATTTTCAGTTCCTATTTCCACCATCATCTGAATGTAGACCAGAATTTTGAAGACGATACAATAAGGTAAATCAACTTTGCAAATAATACTTCTCACACATTCAAACGACTGCAGAAGTATGATTTGCTTATGCTCTAAAAATGTATCTTCACAGATAGACAAAGAGAACTTGATGCTGTGAAGAGAAATTAATTAATACAGCAGTAATAAACTCCAGATCTTACCTTCATTGTCTGCTCTGAACTCATCCTAAAGTACCGAGATGCACGTTTTTCAAGCTCAATCGTACTCAATGGATAAGGAGGATACTTCAGTTTTTCTTGTTTCCTAACCTGTGTAACCTGTTTTCACCAATTAGCAAGCAATTGAGATCACTGTTCACCAAGGACACCCGCTTAAACATAAAAGTAAACAGCTATTGATGAATTATCGTTCTACTCACAGTTGCAGAGGGTTCTTCAACACACATTTCATAAATGGTTACTGCACAGGTATAGTCAAACATATTGCCACGTCTACGAAAAAGTCATTAACTGGATCACTAAGAGATATGTCAGGAGTTACATTAAATATTATAAAAAAAATGATGCCAGCATAATTTACATCCAACTAAAGGTAGCAGTTCCTTCTTCCGAGTTATGAGAACAGTTGATTGTCCAGAACTCCTCTGCTTCATGCGCTTGTATTTCCCAATACCTTTCCACCACAAAGCCAAGTGTTGGAAACTGTAAAAAAAAGGTGTCGAGTCAAATGATGACAAGAACACAAAGCTATAGGAAGATATCATCGACACATGACCTGTAAGTTGTAACTGCCAATAATATTAGAAACGAAACTAATATACATAGCACCAAGCTAGTGAATGTAATACCTGACAAGGCCCATAACTCAAAACAATATTTCTGTCAGCAGTATCGATATTTAAGTCAAAAGCGTCTTTAAGAAGCATAGTCTGGAACCTTGTGAAAGAAGCACCAATACGTAGATCTATCTCCTACAGAAGCATCAAAAATAACTTTGTGGCATGTCAATTGGCTCCAAGAGGAAGGTGAAACAAACAATGTCAGCATAGAAAAATTAGTAATGATCTTTATAGGTGGCTTGTAATTTTGATGCATGGTGAAACGTAGTTTGCTTCTCAATATTATGATCCAAGCTTGTAACAACAAAAATAGGAAAAATACTCTACTATAGTCTAGACTCTAGTGTAATGAAGACCCCAACACTGCATCATGTATGGTCTAATTTTAATAACCAGTTGTTCTTCCTGGCTCTTTGTGACATTGTTCAATGATTTTAACCGGCCCACAAGTCAAACAAGTAACAACAGATACGTTAAATAGACGCAGCAAACAATCTTGCAAGGAACAAAGGCCTGCTAGCAAATTAACATGTCCCACGAGATAACAAAAATGACAGGACAGCATGTGGGGTAACAAACACAAAATATAAAGTTCAAATAATGTGCCTCAAAAGACTAACCTGCCTAGCATCTACAGCATCAGCAAACAGTTTATTTGGACGATCAAGGTTCTGCACTGCCTCATGGATAGCCCTGGTAACAATGAGATCGTGATACATAGATGCATTTATTTAAAGCTCTGAGAATGACAAATTGAGGGAACCACAGTAAAAGATTTCATACCTGTCAATTAATGCAGAGAAACGAGCCCTCAATATATTCAAATTGTGGTTTACTTCAGTGCAGACGTCAACCACCTCAAATGCTATATTTTCTCCTTCTCTATCACAATCGAGCCATAGAATAAGCCACTGGCAGCTCCTAATTTCCTGCTGAAGTGTCCGCTTGATGTCAAATTTATCCTGAATTGTAATTTAGCCAACGATTTTACCAGTTAATAATATTCCACGTTCCTAACATAAAAGCATTACTAACTTTGTAATGGTAGTGAAAGAAAGACTTGGCCCAAAGAAAATATAAAAAGTATTTAAGTTAAGCTTCCTAAAATCTCAGAACCAATAGAAATTGTGCATCTTCGCAAAACATCGGCTAGCCAACTAACAGAAAAGACAGCAAAAGAATAAAAACTATACTTTCAGATCCTACAAGAACACATATCACATGTCTTCAGGAAACTACGCTACATTGACGCAGAAAGAGGCAGCAGTTATAACACCAATTTTAACCTTCTTTTGCTCATGCAAACAAAAGGTTGATGGGAAAACCGCTAAAGAAATTATAGGCATTGCAATGACATATCGATCATAATTTTACTGTGCTCTCTATCAGGACATGTTAAAAAGTAGAAATTACCCGGCTTTTCTAACAGAAGCACAATTTCAAGGATATTTCCCCAAGGAACTTAAAGGATCTCCATATTGGCCACTCTTCTTAATATCCATTACTCATTTTTTGCATTTCCATTACTTCCATAAATTCTCTATTTTTTGGTTATTATTTATGACGTAATAAAGCAAAATGATTTGTCAAATTGACTACGCTTCTTTTTATTGTTAAGTACTTCCTCCCTACATATGAATATGACTACATCCAAAAAGTCTCGCCTTTTTGTGGGTGGATTTTGAATTTAAGGAGCACTTGAATATGACGAGAGGGAATAGTACTCCTCCGATGCACTTATCATCTATGTAGCACCAAAACGGACAGGGACACGGACACGTAATACGGTATCCCGTGAAATTTAGGACACGGGACACGTTATTTATATTTAATAAAATATATATTTTATATTTATAAATAACGTACGATTTTGATTTTGCATTAGTATTTGATATTAAATGTAAATAATTAAAGGTAAATTTTGACTTTGACTATAATTCATTCTCATTTCAACTCAGGCCCATCTTCTAATCAATCTCTTTTAATCTTTCGACCACTCATTCCTAGTTTATAGGTGTCCATGTGTTCGTGTCTGACACGGTGTCGGACACGGGACGGCGGATTAGGAGGAGTGTCCGTGCTACCTAGCTTATCATTCAAGGGTCAACCAAAAATAGTCTATATGGATTTTTAACACATGGGCAAGTTTGCGTACATTAATAGCACCAAAACTGATTAATTAACAGCCTCAAATCGATTTGTGTATAGAATATAAGCACGCGAGCAAATAGCACCCATTATGAACATCATGACAACAAAGATGATAAATTATGCTCCCTATTACACACAAAAATAATGCCACATTTGACAATTTCATTCAAGAACCGCGAAATTGACGACAATACAACTATAATTTACCAAACTAGCGCTCGAGTAAGGACAAATAATCTTACTTCAGGTACGAATTTATGAACAGGAGCTTGATAAAGATCAGCAGGATCACAGCCGTGCCATTTACGATAGCGGTCATCAAATTTGAGTTCCATCAAGTGACCGGTGACGGAAGTGAAGAGCATATGGCAAGGTTGACCACGAATTGTATACTCAAATTCGTAAATTTTGTTGTACCTTGACCTACCTTCTCTCATCCTAGCGCGGTTTCCGGAGAGAATTGCCGACACGGCTTTTGCCACCGATGGTTTCTCCGCAACATTCAGAGCTCTAATTGGACGATTTCCGGCCATTGGAGATCGCCGGGGTAGGGTTTCTAGGGTTTTGGATGAGAGATAATTGAGGGTTTTTGATTTTGGGTGTGATTTTAGAAATGTGAGGGGGGTTTTAAATTCTCTGCTAGATTTCCCGCCCGTTTGCTTTTATATGAGGGTGGCGTCATGAATATATCCTCCGAGAAGGCATAAATATACTTGTCAAACGGGTCAGACTGACGGGTTACGGGTTCGGTCACTTTAATATATCATGTTTGTACTTTGTAAGAATATGCATTTTTTGTTTGATATATTCAATATGACAACATTATAAAAAGTATTTGATTGATTAGTTCTGACATGTACGACACAAATTGTGATTTTAATTATATGGTAATCGATTTAATAATTAATTATGTATTCAAACTATGCTTTAAAATAAACATTAACATAATATATTTCAAAAAAGTTTAAATTATTTTATCATTTTATATTAGTTTTATTTGCTTTAAAGTCAACTTTTTAATACAGTTACCTATTTTTGGGTCAGGTCACGGGTCAGGTGGGTCTTGACCCTAAATGTTTGGGTTATTATCGGGTTGGGTCGCCTTCAAGTTTGGGTTGAAAAACGTAAAGTACAAACGATAATAACCCAAAAATTAAACGCCGTCAATTATTTAGGAGAGTTTATGTAAAAATACAGCCCTACTTTGATTTCCCATTAATTTTGCAGTTGAAACTCGAATTAGCCCCATTCATTACAACTTTTTACCACCCAATTATCCTCAGTCATTTTGCTTTCCTACAAACTATGTCATTCATCCATATTTTTACCAGACCTTTAATTTTGTAGTGTTGCTTGTAGTTTCTCGCAACCATGACTATTTTGTGATCTTTTATTCATCTTCATCTTATTTTTCTAATATACTTGTATACATCGTTCATGCTTTATTCGTTGCGCTGGCCATTTTTGTTTATCATTTCTATTCCGATGTTTTGTTTTTTCCATTGTAATGAAAAGAACGTGGATTTGTTTTCTAGAGTATTGCCTGTTTTAATCTTGTATTGGTTCCGGCTTGTAAAGTGATGGTTTTGACAATGAGTTATCATACCAGATTTGGAAAACGGTTCGGGTATCCGAGTTTACTCAACCCCAAACTATTGTCTATGTACCAGGGACGGATTTGGGGGTAGGCCTAGGTAGGCACGTGCCTACCCTCAAAGAAAAAAAAATTGAACTTATTTGTTTTCAATAAGTCTTGCTTGTGACGGGGCGACCCGTCGCAAGCTTGCGACGGGTCAAATCCCCCTCACAAAGAGCAAGCGGCAAGGCAAGTGGGGGGCTCCATTTGCACCTCACTTGCCCTTGCTCTTTGTGAGGGGGTTTGACCCGTCGCAAGCTTGCGACGGGTCGGTCCGTCACAAATGAGAATTTGTGATTTGTTTTTATGGGGAAGGTGAAATTATACGGTAAAACTCATTGGAAAACCAGTCATGTCAGAAGATCTACGAGGAAGATAATGAAATGAAGTGGTAAAAAAGAGTAAAGGGTAAGATAAGGACCCGAACTTTGAAAAAAAAAATCCGTAAAGGACTCGACTATTAATATTTTCCAGTTAAGGACCTGAGATGATTTTCCGTTACACATTCCGTTAGTTTTCACTTGTAGTCAGGGGCGAACCTACTTGGTAGCAAATGGTCGCCCCCGCTACCCCAAACACAAAAAAATTGGTTTAGTCGTTGGATTTTTGCTACCCCAAATATTTCTGTAGAGTAAATAAATAAATATTATCTCATTAATTACACAGTGAATTTCTTGTAGCTCGGTGGTAAAGACTTTGATTTTCAATTTGTTGACCTGGGTTTGACCCCCACTACATGCGTTTTCCCTTTTTTTTGCTGCATTTAAATAAATGCTTATATAAAGTAATAATACGGGGAATATCTAAAGTTAATTATTCTATTAAACTTTCCTTAAGAAAGTAAATCCGTATTAACTATTTATCAACCAAATATTTTCTTTGATAAATATTTTTGAATGAACGTTTTGGTTACCACATTTTTATTTTCTCTAATGTTGTTGTATAGAGTTTATTTTTTATGGTGAAGTACTAATCAAGAATAATTAAAAAATTCTAGATGTATAAAATAAAATCAATGAAAATTTGCTAAATTGCAATATGAAAAGTTTAGTCATGAAATAGAACACACAAAAAAATTAATTGATCATAAATTACTAAAATTGAAATTTTATTATGAAGTAACAATATTTTTAGTTATTATGTAAGTAGTCATTGTACTCGTTATAGATTTGTGAATTACATTTAATAAGTTATATGTAGTTTTCTCGATTTCAAAATTTATCTATATTTATAGGCTAAATTTTATTTGCTACCCTGGAAATTAAATCCTGGATTCGCCCCTGCTTGTAGTGTGACTTGAATTGTCTGACTAAAAACTTATTTATATTATTTTCTTCTTATTCATCGTATTATTCAACTGTGTATATCACCACCATATTAGCACACAATATACCAGATCGCCAAAGACAATCATTGATAAATTTCTTCAATTTATGTGACCAGGTTGCCAATTGCCATTTACAGGGAGAGAGATTGGGTTATTTAAGATGCAAAATTGACACTGCCTCCTATTTTTAATAACATTCCTCATTTCTATTTTCGTCTATTCACAATATTTTTCCTATTTCCTATTTTGGTAAGTGTTTGTGTGGTCCAAATTTAATTGTATGGTAGAGTAGTGTATTTGTGTGGTCCAAATTTAATTATATGGTGGGTAGTGTGTTTTCTTAATTTTTGGGTTAAAGTGAAAGAGAAAGGTTATTGAGAATAGGAGGGAATATTTTTTTAATGGCTACCGTTTTCTTAGGCTGCATAAGCACTTTCGCAACCCTGATAGTAATTTTAGCCGGCTCGTAGAGCCGTTGAAATCGACTCGGACAAAACTCGGTTGGAGTGCTGGTCATCAGTCAAAACTGATTTCGAGACGAGCCAATTTTGAATATTAATCAAATTAGTCGTGAAAAAGCGATTGTTCATTAGTTTTCTGGTCTCTCTTTTTAATTTGGTTTATTTTTATATGAGTAGAAATCAGTTGAAGGTTTGTTTTGTTGAATACGAAGGGTAGTAATCAAATGAGTTGTACTCTGAAGATATAAAAGCAAACCGTGTAAAGAAGAGTTCTCTATTAATTACTCACAAAATTTCTATTCTGACGTAAAGTCATTATAAGAGTAAACTATAGTACATCTGACGTAAAGTCATAATAAGAGTAAACTATAGTACATCTGAAGTAAAGTCATAATAAGAGTAAACTATAGTACATCTGACGTAAAGTCATAATAAGAGTAAACTATAGTACAATTAGATGTAAAGTCTATTCTGACGTAAGGGTAGTAATCAATTCTTTTAACAATTAGATGTAAAGTCTAAGAGTAAACTATAGTACAAGGACACTTGCTATTCTGACGTAAAGTCATTATAAGTGTGAAACAACATAGGAATTAATTACTCACAAAATTTCTATTCTGACGTAAAGTCATAATAAGAGTAAACTATAGTACATCTGACGTAAAGTCATAATAAGAGTTAACTATAGTACAATTAGATGTAAAGTCTATTATGACGCGTAAGGGTAGTAATCATTTCTTTTAACAATTAGATGTAAAGTCTAAGAGTAAACTATAGTACAAGGACACTTGCTATTCTGACGTAAAGTCATTATAAGTGTGAAACAACATAGGAATTAATTACTCACAAAATTTCTATTCTGACGTAAAGTCATAATAAGAGTAAACTATAGTACATCTGACGTAAAGTCATAATAAGAGTTAACTATAGTACAATTAGATGTAAAGTCTATTATGACGCGTAAGGGTAGTAATCATTTCTTTTAACAATTAGATGTAAAGTCTAAGAGTAAACTATAGTACAAGGACACTTGCTATTCTGACGTAAAGTCATTATAAGTGTGAAACAACATAAGAATTAATTACTCACCAAATTTCTATTCTGACGTAAAGTCATAATAAGAGTAAATTATAGTACATCTGACGTAAAGTCATAATAAGAGTAAACTATAGTACAATTAGATGTAAAGTCTATTCTGACGTAAGGGTAGTAATCAATTCTTTTAACAATTTGATGTAAAGTCTAAGAGTAAACTATAGTACAAGGACATTTGCTATTCTGACGTAAAGTCATTATAAGTGTGAAACAACATAGGAATTAATTACTCACAAAATTTCTTTTTTTTTATTCTACAAATTTTTATTTCTTTTGAGAAAATCGGTACGTCGTATTTAAATTGTTATATTCATCTTATCCTTAAGACGAATGAAATAGTATGAATTAACACAAAAAACTTTGAATAGAAGATTTTTTTTCACTAAGTTATTAAGAGATTAATAGAACCCACGAGCACTTAGATCAACTGGTAATAGGTTGTTCTAGCTTAACCAGAGGTCTCGCATTCTGGAAATGCATTAGTATTAAAACTCATGAGGGAGAGTTTTACTGCCCTATCTAGTGGTCCTACCCGGCTCGAATTCGGATTAAACTGAATAGTCTACACTAAAAAAATTAAGAGATTATTAGAGACTATTTATATCGTACCCCTTTCGTACCCTTTTTTGTTATTGATCATGATTCAAAGGTGACTTTTCATTCGGTACATATTTTCATAACAATTGTACCTATTTTATCATATATTATAACCATTTTATCAGTACCTCATTTGATGAGTTCGACGCAACTCAACTTGATCAGCGAAAGCTAGCCAAACAGTCGACCGCTCCAAATGAAGACCCGGCATTAACTCGAATTTTACACGACATAAGCAAAAAGTCAAAGCGGTAAAAACAAAAGAAAATCGACATTTTGAACGACTTTTAGAAAGTATTAAATATTCCGTATTAATTAACCTTATAACTCGCTGTTAAAAAAAAAAGCAACCTTATAACTCGTTGTAAAAAAAACTAACCTTATAACTGTATTAAATAATGTTGTATATTCCAAGCATTTAGTGATGGCCTTATGGTTGTTAATGCTGTATTTAAAAAATACAAATTTAGTTTTACAAACATTGATTACGAGCATTCCATTGTTTGTTAGATCATACCTACTCCATCTGTTTATACTGGCTCCCTTTTCATTCTTATTGACACAATGTATACAGGACTAAAGCTATGCGAGTTAGCTGAAAAACACACTGACAGTGCTGAATTCAAGATGTTCAAGATGTTTTGCAGCTATATGTTACTCGGTACATTACTATTTTTCTTATTGACATAACTTAATCTAGGCTCTAAGCTGTGTTTACATATATTTGATCATGTGCCAAAATAAATCTAATTCCTCCTAATTGATGATTTTTAGAAAATGGAGTTAGTGTGATCAATATAGCAGCCACCCACTGTACTTGTGAGTTGTGACCGAAATAGCTACTACTATGTTGACATTTAAATTTCAGCCTCTAAATTAGACGAACAAGATACGATTGGTTGTCTTCGCATTGTCTGGTCTTTGGTCCAGTGGTGTTGCATGAAGTTGTGGTATAGGAAGGATCAAGTGTTATTCATTGTTTAATAAACTTTAATCTTTTGGTGGACAAGGAGGTGACAATTTAATCTTTTGGTCGCAATCTGTTTTGGTCATTTGTTAGATACTTGTGTGCTCCTGACCCTTAATTTAGATATCCAAATTCTTTGTACGCAAGTCATATAACGGGTTTCGGAGACATATTTGTAATTGTTTATCAATTTGTGAGTACTGGCATTCAATTGGAACCTTGTGAACAACAACCCGCTTGGTAGACTGGTAGTTGCTAAGCTTGCTATGTTCATTGAGTTTAACCAAAGTCCAACCTCCTGATTAATTAGATGTGATATTTAAGTAGTTGTAGCTGTAATTCTGTGAATATTATCTTTTTCACCAATTCGTAATCCGTCCAATGGATAGATGTACTTTAAATTACACAGTAGACTATTTGTGATTTTAGTTGCTTTTATTTTCCTTTCCTTGTTTAGATGATCTGTTTGTTTACCATAAGTTACGGTTGTTTATCATATCACCTTTTCAGAAATGACATGGGAATGGAAGAGAGCAAACCCAAGTTTGAGAGCCCGGTCTTCTTATCAGCGCGGATAAAATGCTAAGTGAAGATCATCTTGATATAAATTATGTTCAGTTTTGTTGTTCTGTGCAGTTTGGAAATCACCTGGAGGACTTAAAATAGACGAGGACGATAAAGTTCATATCAAAGTCATGAAGAAAACGGGATAGAGAGATTTACGGTTGGAGGTAGCAAAATTGCAGTTAACGAGTTTTACATATTTTAGATGGATGTTTCATGTTTGTACCGTAGCCATAGCATATGAACTAAAACTTTTGATGTAATTCAGACTTAATTTTAAATCTGGATTGAAATAGGGGGCATCTGCACGTCCATACTATTTTAATGCCAATATGTAAGATTTTTCAGTCAATGATAAAAATATTGGCTTTCTTTTGTACTTTTATCTTAAACACATCACTCAAAGAAGAGAGCCTGGATCTGTAATGGATTGATTGCACCCTTGATATACGCTAATCTAACCTTTCACGGACAAACATTAATATTAGGTTCTATAATAATACCTTCAACATATAGAGATACAACTAGGGTTCTAACTAAGAGATCATTCTTATCAAAAGCTCAAAGGTAGCCCGAGAAAAGTAAACCAATACAAGAATCAAGATAACCCAATTTGATAAAACGAGGCTGAAATTTAGAAGAACATACAAGATCCAACAAGTTCAAATTGGAGGTTGGAGGAGGAGAGGATGTTGGAGGTTGGGGACTGATTATAGGGGAGGACGATGTTAGAGGACGAGAATTAGATTGGAGGAGGAGGTTGGATGTTACCATTGCTAATAAGAGAACTTATCTTCCTTTATAATAAGGTTAGAAGAAGACGGGGAGGAGGCTTGGTATGAGGTTTGAGTTGGAGGATGAGAAGCAAGGTGGTGGTTGAAGGGTGGATGTTATAGGTTGTATCATCGTTGACATGAACATTTACATTCTCTTGTAATATTTAACTCATTTCTATTTTTTACAATGTAAAATTATTAATGACTTCTACCATTGTTTATGGAGCGCATATATGCAAATATAGGAACACCAAACATCAGATTTGGGAATATATCCAAACAGTAAAAGGGTTTTTTGTTCTTCTCGCTAACAGTGTGTAGACACCGAAATTTTATATTTTGGTAGATAATTATTAGATAATATGTTTATTATTTAGAGATAATTATCATTAAAAATTGTGATAATATCTTAGGATAATAGAGGATATATTTATCTTGGCCTCCAAGCTACTAGACTGCTATATAAACTTGTGTTTATGGTTTAGAAGAGAGCAGATGAAACAAGTTAAAAGACCCCGTCTTCCTACTACTAAATTGTAGGTAGGATGGAATAAGTCACAAAAAAGACCTCATCATCTCCCTACGGGATTAAGTCGTAAGATCCTCGTAGCACTATCAAAACCTTAATCCTTAGGATGGAATCAAGAGACCTACGAAAGTTGTAACACTCAATCTTTCAGTTATAAAATAAAAATCTTGTTTTCCATATTGTTTTTATTATGAAATTTTATGGTTTACACAGTGCCTAGCACTTAAATTTTAGTCATTCACTTTACGTCTATCCAACAAACGATGGAAAAGAGCTATTACTCCTTAGTTTTTTTTTTATAATCTCATATTGGAATGGGGACATGTACAAGTTCGCCTATAGTAATTGATATTGAATGCCAAAACTTCAACTTTTTCAAGAATGGGGACATGTACAAGTTCGTCTATCCAACAATCTCTAATGGTACAACCTTGATGAATGTCGATTCAATTTCTCAAACAAAGATCTATATTATATAACCCGAATGAAATTTTGGTAATGATTTTAATCTCAAAACTGTGTTTAGACCCTTTACAGAGACAGTTGCAAAGAAACAAAATTGTTCCCAATTACGCTTACTTTTTGTAATGTCTTTCGTGACCTCGCTATACTCAAGCGATCAAACTATGCTGATATAAATATCTTGGGGGTATGGCGCGCCATACAACAACTAGTATGGTAAAAAGTGACCGGATAATGTATTACATTTGAAGTAAGGATTCAAATATTATTTATTATCCGGTCACTTTTTACCAAAATTTTAGTGTACTAGCCAAGTTGAGTTATGATCATTATTTAGAAGGTTGTATAGAACGAGGTAGGGATAAAAATGCTTACAGTATATACATAATAAAATAGGTACGATTGTTATAAAAACGTGTATTAAATGAGAAGTCACATTTTGAGTCACGACCAATAATCTTACAATAATATAAAAAGCCTTGTTGAGCCTCCATTGAAGTGACACGTGTCACGTCTCCATTTCTTGCCACATGTCATCTCTATAAATAACAAAAATAATAAAAAAAAACTTACATAATTATTGTACTTTAATTTCATTTCTCTTGCCTTTTTGTATACCTTGGCACAATAAAAAAAAATTAAAATTAAATATCTCAATTGATTCCCATTATTGCATTTTCATTACCAACTATTTGTAATCTTTCTATACAATAATATAAAAAGGCTACATTGAGTAGCTAATAGAATGATACATGACGAGGTACAATTCCATGTTAAATTAAAAATAATCTATACTATATTATAAAAAGTCTAATTGAGCGGTGTGTTGAAGCCACGTTGACGTGGCGTCATTGACATCTAACCAAACCTCTATATAGCTTATGTGAGTTTTGTACACTTTCATTACCGTCTTAGGCACCCACTAACTGAAGACTCTTCACCTTCTTTTAACATTAAAATGATAATTACCGCAATATTAATAGATTATAACCCCTTTCATTTCAGTATATTATATGTTTATTTCTATATGGGAAATGATATGCTCATTTATTGATTTGTATAGTATTCACATTTCAGATCGTGTAGGTTGATTGTTTTAGAAATCCAAAAATGTACTACGTAATAACTATTAAAGTACAAAGTATTTGCCTTTTTCAAATGGCATGGAGAGGAGCACGATTTAAGTCCCACTCATTTTTCCTCTAATTATTTTATGTATATATGTATTTAGTCGAAATATTAATTTTTGACTTTAATTATGTAATTTGTTGAAGTTCTATTTTGATTTGCCCTTATTTTAATAAATATTAATTAATTATGTAATATGTTCCATTTCTTGATTAAAAATGTATTCTAATAGATGAATGTCAAGACTGATTTCGTAGACATTATCTATTATAAAATTGTGTTCATCATGGATCTGTAACAAATAGGTTCAAGAAATGAGAGAGTATTGCTTACAATTTTTAGGCATCTTTGTAATTGATTTATCAGTAGGTCTTGCTTGCGACGGATCGGATCTTGCGACGGGTATTTTGTGAGAGAAAATGGGTAGAGGGGACAAGGTGGGCACCCCTCATGTGCTTCTCCACTCACCCTTAATGGGTATTTTGTGAGAGAATATGGTATCCGTCTTAAGCTTGCGACGGATACTGTCCGTCACAAATGAGAATTTGTGTTGATTTATAATGTGGAGTCAAAAGTAATGTTTGACTTCGAAAATGGAACTTGGAAAAAGCATATCACCCATTAGTGTAGATGAAACCAAAAAATCAAAACAGAAACGTGGACCATAAACGAACCTGTGAATTTCATGGGCAATTAAACTAGTTAATAATAAAAGGGTACAAAAAAGTATATAAAGGGGTACGATATAAGTGGTTTCTAATGATCTCACAATAACTCAATAAAATACCGTCCATTCAAGAATTTTATTTTAATTTATACTACTTTATCCGTCTTAAAGATAAGATGAATAAAACAATCTAAATAAGACGTGCTCATTTTCTCGAAAGAAATAAAAATTTGTGAAGTAAAAAAAAAGAAATTTTCTGGGTAATTAATTCCTATGTTTGACTTGTTAGTTGTTCCACATTTCCACGTGGAAATAACAACTGTGAGTTTGCATATCAGTGTAATGGACTCCGGACGTTAATCATAGGTCCTCAAAGCTCCCCTAAAACATATAGAGGTCCTTAAACCTCCAATGTTCAATAATTGGGGTCCTTGTACTATAGTTTACTCGTCATTATTATACTTCTAAAGAAGAGTGTGAAAGTGATATGTGTAGCAAAATAAAAAAACATAATGGTGAAACATTGATATCAGGAAACAATTATGGGGAAGGTGAAACATACGGAGTATATGGGAAAGGTGATATGCTTTTTATGGTGAAACATAAATGGTGAACACATAATGGTCCTTGTATTATGAGTATTTAACTTGGTAAAAAAAGGACAGTGTTTTTATGGGAAATGTGAAATTATATTTTTTTAACTTATTTTTAGTAGTGGAAATGAGATTGGGTAATAATTTTCGGTAGAAAATAGTATGACTAATGGAGTACAAATGTGTGGGAGCAAGTGGTAATTGTTTGGGTGAATATGCTAGCCATATATGAAGCTCTAGCAAAGTCAGGGAAGAAAAACACAAAAGGGAAAACTATTCATTTGTGTGCAATAGGTAGGGGAGTTCTTGTTTTTAAGAGCACAAATTCTTGTTTAAACGGTATTATCCGTCTTAAGATTAAGCCGGCTCATGTATTATAACCTTTTCGTGTACATTCTTATATATACACAAGTGGTATGTGTGTAATTCGTTTTAAACTTAAGACGAATATTGCTATGTTAAGAGAGACTTACGGACTAAGTATTATATTTTTCTACACCCATCTCTTTAGATGCTTGAAGTTTATTAAAAAAATTTTTTCGTAATGGGCCTACCCTTACTTCAAATCATATGTCTTCCCCTGCTATACACGTGGAGAAAGCTATCACTTACTTGTTAAATTATAAATAAGCATAAAATAAAATAAAAAATAAAGCAACACATCATTAAAACTTAAACATAATCTGATAATCATAAGATTCATAACAGGAGTTCCAAATAAACTGACGATGGAGTGGCAAATTCAACCATACACATACATAAACTAGAAAAAAAAACAAATACTAATACTAAATAAGCTTAAAGAAAAGACAATAAAAATAAAGAAAAATAATAAACACTCCACATCTCCCGGATAGATGGTCCATCATCAGCATCACAGTCTTCAACTCTTCATTTTTTCACTATTAAAATTTCGTAATACAAACATTAATATGTTTTTATATACATAAAATGATAGGTTAAGGCTTTAAGGAAAAATTACGCCAAGTAAACAATACTCCCTCCATTATCTACTATATACTAATCCACAAACATTTAGATCCTTCCTATTGGCTGCAGGAATTCAGAAATAGTGGACCCCACATCAAAACTAAAACATTAATTACCCTCTCTCCTCTTCTGATTTATTTAGACTATGTTTACGTATTTACAAACTCTGTTTACATATTTTATTTTCATACACAATTTCATAATTTTTTTCATATTCCATGATTAAAAAAAATATTATAAACTAATAATTTCATGCAAAAGAAAGTCCAAAAATTAAAATTACAATACTCTTGCAACTAAAAAAAATAATTTCAATTTCAAACAATTAAAAATTAATAATTAAAATTACAATACTCTTGCAACTTAAAAAATTCTCAGACGGACCTATAAATTGCTTGATGAGACGGAACTATAGATTGCTGGATGAATATACCTGTAAAAAGGCAATACAAGAAAAAAATTGCTCATTCTCCATACATACACCATGCTTAACAAATTAAACGAGAGATATATATAATCAGAACATTAACAATTAATTTATTAATTTATAATTTATTTATATACAAAATGTATACATTAATCATAACTCTTAGAGATAAAAAAAAAGATAATTATCAACTAATGTTTGATCAGTCGACAACATTAGCAGTTAATTTATTAATTTATAATTTATTTATATACAAAATGTATACATTAATCTCCAGGGTCACAAGCAAACAAGGTTTGAAGCTATTGATTTGCGACAATAACAAGCGTACATCCAATACTACAACGAACGTAGTTTACAAAGAAATTTTTGAGTATTTGTAAAGTTTTATATAACTTATACATTTGTAGCATAATTTTCATCGTATGTTAGTGATTAGTAAATAAATTTATATGTACGTCGGATATGCAATTATGACTATTTATATTGTCACGGCCTTGCAAATTTTATTACGCAAATTTATATGCTTCCGTAACCAATGATAGTGATTAATATTACGACCCGTGTATTTTTTACACGAGTTTAAAACTAGTTTTATATATGACGTCTTAGAATTTTTTTTTACGAAAATTAAGGAAAACTTATGGGAAATATTACTGCATTAAATAGTCATAATAAATCACCATTGGGAGTTGGAAAAAACAAATAACTAAAAATTTATACATTTTAATTGGGCGTATTTAAAAATAATGACTTTACATCATTAATGCTCCTCCAATTAGATTATATTGCAAGAAGAAATATTAGGAAATTTTAATAGGGCATAATAAGTACATAAAAGTTTGCAATAAAGGCCAAAACGTTATATAATGTGAAAAAAAGTAAACTGCTAAAACGACTAATATTAAGTAATGGAGGAGCATTAATGTACTTATGCCCTATTACAAATTTCTATGTACTTATGCCCTATTAAAATTTTCTACGCCTGATATTTTTTCTAGCAATAAAATCTAATTGGAGGAGCATTAATGATGTAAAGTCATTATTTTTAAATACGCCCAAAAAAAATGTATAAATTTTTAGTTATTTGTTTTTTCCAACTCCCAATGGTGATTTATTATGACTATTTAATGCAATAATATTTCCCATAAGTTTTCCTTAATATCCGTAAAAAATTTTAAAAGGACATATATAAAATAATGAAGGGAGTATATAAGAAAATCAAAAGAAATTAGAAAAACCTTTCTTATCTTTGTTGTTGTTACTCCAAGAGTTTGAAGAAACCACCCTCCTTACCGCGTTTCGCGGCGTTTTCTTCAAACTTGGCGTGATGCATACGGGCGATAACGTCCGCCGGTCCATCTACAAAAAAATATTTTATTTACTTAATTTGCTAAATTTTTCTTAATTTTTCTTTTTCTTAAAATAATGTGGTACCAAATTGATTATAAACTTACCGACGGGAAGTCGTACAAACTGGCCGTTTTTGTAGTGTAGGTCGACGAACGCTTCGTCGTCGTTGTTGTTGTTTTGGTGGTTGTTGTTGTTTTGGTTGTTGTTTGTCATTGTTAGGGAAATACCGAAGGAAAAAGATGTGATTGGGGAAAATGAAGGTGAAAAATATTATGAAGCTTTGTAGTTTGTATTATGAAGCTTTGTAGTTTGTGTAGTATTTATAAAGATTTTAGGTTAGACACGTGCTCTTTAGTAGTGAATTTTGTACATGAGTGGACAATATCATTTAATATGGGGTAATTGTACAAGTGAAAAGTTTGTAGTAGTATAGATAAATTAGTGCAGAGTATAAAACAATAAGTTACTTGGGGCATTTTGTAATTCGTATTAGTTCGTTAATTAACTCAAATAAGTTACTTGGTTCATTTTTTGTATTATTATTATTATAAAAATCGTTATATGAGATGATTAATAACAAACTAATAATAACAATATGACAAAACACAAATACTCATTTAAGACGAGTCAAGTCTTCATCACTTCTCCTTTTCACTTGCTCTTTGTGAGAGAGACTTGATCCGTCTTCTTAAATGAGACTTTCTTAACAAGAGTAAGCCTTGTTTAAGACGGGTAATAACCGTCTTAAATTTAAGACGAGTCAAATATTACCACATGATGTTAATAAAGACAAAGTTTTTATTATAACTTGGGTAATAAGTGCGTGATTTACTATGCATTTAACCGTCTTAAACTTAAGACGGATAATAATTAAAATACTTATCATCTTGGAGTAATAATTATTTTATTAAGATATTTACAAAATTAGAAAATTAAATTAATTATTATTTGTTAATAAATAGTAATTAAAAAAGAAAGAGAAAAGTTTTGTTGATTACTTTGTGAATTTATTAATAAATAGTAATTAAATTAAAAATTAATTATGATTAGTGAACAATAATAACTGACCACGTTGTTGTAAGACCATCTTTATCATTGGATTTGACATTGGGTGAAAGAAAGGGTGAAAGATAAACAAATATTAAAAAAACAAAACTTGGTTGGACCTTCTTATTCTTGGGTGTGCAGAGAACGTGGGTGGAAAACTCTTCACCCTTGTCAAAATAAAGACACATGTCATATGCTTATTAGTAGTTGGTTATTTATTAAAGAAAAAGATTCAAGGCATGTGGAAGTTTGGTAGTGTGCATTTATTTGTCCCTCTCCTCACGCCACTTGTCACTCTTTTATTAGTTCTTAAATTGGGTGAAAGATAGTTGTTGATAAAAGTAGAGAAGTTATGGTGGGTTTAATAAAATAGGTGAAAGATAAAAAATTAATATATAAAAGCTAGACCATGGTGAAGTAGACTTATTGATAAACATGGTCTAATGTGTAAGATATATTTTTTTCATTAGTTTATATATGGTTTAATACTCATGTTACATTTGATTACCTTTGTTTATTGAGATACTATTTTAACATGTGATAACAAATTACAGCTCCGGGAATTACTTTTTCACATACGAACTTTACTCTTTCATATACATTTTTTCATAAACTTTCCATAGGTTACCATTTTCCTAAAACACAATCTCTCTTTCTTTTCCTAAACCGAATCAAAATCAATTTTTTTTCCTAAACTTAATCAAATTGATTCTCATATAAACATGTAATCTTCAATCAAATTTAATACAATTTGTGAAAATAAACGAAACATAAATCACATATTCACAGCACATAATTGAAACACATCATCAGACTTCGCCAGTTGACAAGAAACACCCGACATAAATAAGTAGGCCTTCTCTTCATCCAAATTCACCACATTTTTCTATTGGCGTGCTACGAATTGGAGATCAATATATTTCCATTTATGCGTAAGAAATAACACACATGATGGAGGGAGCATGCAAGGTTAATTATTAAAGTTGGTGGCCGTTAGGTTTGATCACTCCCTTATATGCAACATCAGGAAATGTTGTCTTACAAGCAAAAGTTCTTTTCACAATCGGTGTGGGTCAGTCGTCGGCGAGGTGAGCGAAGGGAAGGGAAAAATTAATTGAGGAGAGTGAATGAAAAAATGACAAGGCTAATATTGTAAAAGTCGTATGTGAAAGAGTAAAATCCGTATGTGAAAAAGCACGCCCATAAACATTAAGGTATCACATGAGTCTCCATAAATTTTAGGTTGGTAGTTTATAGTTACTATCATCTCTATTTATTAAAATAACAAACCATAAGGCAGATTTTCTATGAATTAACTAGAAAACATATGATACTCACTTTATTGTTCAGTGACACTTTATTGTTACTTGAATAATGTAATATAAATATCAAATATACAAAATTTAAATAATTATAATTACAACAATTATTTAAAATAAATAAATTGATCACTATTAGGCAATTGTCAGTATTAATCGTTTGTATTGTCCATAAATGATACTCCCTCCAATCCAATCCAAACTACCCACTTGCTTTTTGGAGGTCAAATTTTCAAAACTTTGACCGTTTATAGATCGGAATATAAAGAACTTTGAAAGACGGAAGTAATATATTTGGTTTTGTCACGGAAATATCTTTCATAAAATTATATTTTTTGTAAAATAATTCTATATATAAAGAAAGAAAAACGCGGTCAAAGCCTTGCCTCGAAGACCACCCAAAAGCAAGTGGGTAGTTTGGATTGGATTGGAGGGAGTACAATCATATACTGCATATTAAATACGATAATAAAGTATGATGGAATTTTTAATGAAAAATACATCAAAAATTATCTCAATAATTTTAATACAATACCTATATACATTTTATTTTTGCATCATAAAATCACATATTTAATGGAAAAATATTTAACAAAAAATAATAAATTACTATTATTCGTATGTATTCACGAGATCTACAAATTCAAGAGCTAATTTCTTCTTAATATAAAAGAAACATTTAGATGAGCCGATTTCAAGGCTCCAAAATTACTTTTTTTTACTTAAGAAAACGTGATTGCATGCGTTCAAGGATTAATTTCTATCTTTCTACTTTGCTTTTCTCACACACAAGAAAATTCATATGATTCAATATAAGCTGAATAAGATTAAATTCATGTTAAAATAAGATAGACAAAGAGAAAATTGCAAAGCCGAAATTAAAAGCATGTTAAAATTACTTCAAAATGAAAAAGAAACTATAAACCCAAAAATTAAAGAAAATTTAAAGTTGTTAATGCTGCATAATATAATACCAGAAAAAGAGTAGACAAAGTTTTTACATACTATATACCTGGTATTTTTTAATTCTCTATAGAATGAACTAAACTTTGGAATAATTTGAACCCATTTTTTTTTACTCCATATATCAAGGCATGTGATTAATCATGAAAACCGATTGATTAAATATTAAGTAAACTCAATCAAGAAAATAAATAAAGAATTTTACCCGCATGTGGAAGGATAATCTATTGATGATGAATATTAATACTTCACTCGGCTAAGATGACGACTGATTAAGGGGAGATCGTTTATTGGGGGATGGCGATTGTTGATGAGGTTGGCTATTTTTAATCAAATAGATTTACTTTGGGTTATTTTGCATGAAGATCATGCCGATTTTTTAATCAAACTGATTGATGATGCCGTTTTTTTAAGATCTTGGGAAGATGAAGATGGGATGATTATGGGATATTTGGGTTAAATGGGTTTAAGATAGGGATGGGGAGCATTTGGGTTATGTGTATTAATTTGGGTTAACACTTAACAACAACTATTTCTATAATGAGTGAAAACGGCTTACAAATTGAATTGTAAACCCATATACCAACCAACAAGTCTCATTAAAGACGGGCATATCCGTCTTTTATGAAGATAAGTCGGGTTGGGTTGAGGTAAGTGGGAGGATAAATGGGAACTAACTTGCCTTTTTGTAAGAGATAATTCGTCCCGTCTTTATTAAAGACGGATATGACCGTCTTCAATGAGAATTAGGGTATACCAAAACATATTAATGTCCTTATTATGAAAAATGGTGTTGGTAGAGGTTAATTTAAAGTAAACTAGTTTTAAACCCGTGCAAATTGCATGAGTTTGTTGTTTAGATTTTCGTATAAACATATGTCAATGAGGGTAGTTATAATTTTGATTCATAATTTTGTTTTCAATGTGAGTATGTGTTCCTATCACGTGTGTATAAAACAAGAAAAAAAAAGCCTTATATATTCATATATAAAAACATAACAAAGGTACAAAGATTTGAAAGGAAAATCAACAATAAATGTGCTACGGTGTACAATTATAAGGCAATTGTACTATAACTTCTCAAAAATTTCTTTATACACTACGTTATTTGTTCTATTCGACACGTGTTTGTCATTATCACAAATCAAAATCTTCAGTCCCTTTCTGCTTGTGACTCTGGAAATAGCCACATAGAGTTGGCCATGAGTAAACACTGGCCTTGGAAGATAAAGCCCAACATGTGCTAGAGATTGCCCTTGGCTCTTATTAATGGTCATTGCAAAACACACGGCCATGGGAATTGTCTTCTATCAAACAGTACAGGGAACTTACTGGAATCAGATGGAGTAAGGGTTATACATGCAATATGCACTTTATCGCCCTTATGACTGCCTGATACGACTGTTGCTCTAATTACACGTGATCCTAAGTCTGTAACTATTAGTCGAGTGCCGTTGCATAATGCGCGAGATTGGTCACTATTCCTGAGGAGCATCACTATAGCACCTACCTTCAGCTTTAATTCGTGATTTGGAAGGCCAGAACACTTAATAGAGTTAAGAAACTCCGTGGAATATAGATCACGAACCCCAATATTGCTCTTATCCTTACTAACTTCATCCGAGCTGTAGTAAATTTTCGCATCTCCATCAATTTGAGATAATACGTACTCATTAACCAACTCGACAATCTCATGTGTAGGTGCAAGGATGGCCCTCTCCTGGAGATACTCAAGATTCCATAGTTGATTCTGAAGAGATGGGTAAATGGTATCTACAATTGAAGCAATAGGATCGGTGATGTTGTAAATTAAAAGGTCGTTCGACAACTCTAACTCAACTTCCCCGTCGTTTGCTTCTCCAGCTTCTCCGTCACCAACTTTCAATATCCATTCTGAAAAATCTCTTATCTCAGCAACATTGGAGCATGAATCTCCGACTTGAAGGCGCATGTTTTTTGTCAATTTCAACACCTTGTATGAGTAACAAATAAGAAATTTAGAAGGTCATATGTATTTGCATAAATATAATAACAATGACTTATTATAAAATAAAAAAATAATTAATTCAAATAGGACAGTTTAGTCTAGTACCTTGCACGTAGACCACAAATCTGAAGAACAAAGTGACGCATTCACGATTTCTGACCTGCTGCCTTTCGGGATAAAGGGAAGTATTTGTCGAAAATCACCTCCAAATACCACCACTTTACCACCAAAGGGTTGATTGACATCTCCGTTGTTTGAAAAACGCATGACATCTCTTAAACTCTTGTCAAGAGCCTCGAAAGCATATTTGTGCGTCATTGGTGCTTCTTCCCATATAATAAAGCTTTGTCCTAAGTAAGAGTTCAGCTAAATCACTTCCAGGTTTAATCCCAGGACACGTAGAGTTTTCAACTGTAGAAATTGGAATACCAAATCTCGAATGAGCTGTCCTTCCAACGGGAAGTAATGTAGATGCAATGCCGCTGGATGCTACAGGAAGAACAATTTCTCCTCCACTTCTCTTTTCCGCACCAAAGGTTCTCCAGATAAACGTCTTACCAGTCCCTCCATAGCCATATACAAAGAAAACACCTCCGCGATTATTACGGACTGCGTCCATTATCTCATTGTAAACCGACTTTTGCTCGTCAGTCATAGATGATAAAAGGTGCAAATGTTCTTCACGTAAGGCGACTCTATCATAAGATAACTCGTCTGAAACTAACGTGTTCACGGGATGAACTGTAGATGATTCAGGAAAGGGCATGTCTTCAAACCTACGTAAGCTACTGCCATTCCGTTGAAGACATGCTTCTATGTCTAGCAATGCATAATTCTTAAGTTCATCATCTGTTAATCGCAACGCTGTGACATTAAAAAGGAAATGCCAATGTAAATGTATATTAAGCAATAATATCACGACAATGATTAAATAAAAGATGGTAAAATACAATTAACATATGCTCTTTTAACAACTAACCTTGGTTTCGAAAGGCTTTACGTTGTCGATATAGGATATCATCTGAAAGATACTCCCAAGTTTTCTCCCACACTATACTTGGCATCGCTACAGTACCTAACAATAATAATGTGACAAAGAGGTTTCTTAAGTAAGACCCGGAACCCCAATCACTTGCTTCCTTTATAGCATCAATGTATTCCCTATCATCTCCAAGGAGGCCACGCACATAACATGCACCTCTAAAAGTAGATTTCAATTCACCATCAACTCTCCTTATATCCTCATAACATTTCGGACCCTTGACAAAGTTTAACAGGGTTCTCATATAATATAGATCACCACAATTGGGGGAAACATTATGCATTCTGCCAATAGCAAAACCACTTTTTCTTGGATGCCAGGCACGTTCTTCGTTTTTCCACACGAATTTCGTAGGAAACTAGCTATATAATAGTAGTTGTGCTTCCTTGTTAGACTTATTACAATCCATCCAAGCCAAGAACTTTGTCATACCGATTGTTGGATTGTCAATGACCGCATCGATAGGGTCTTCGTCGTTAAAAACAACGCTTTGCTCATCGGGAAGGTGAAATCGCAATCTTTCAACCGGAGGTGTCCTATAATGTATATCAAAGCCGAAGATTCTCCACACAGATTCGCAGGCTGAGATATAACGACAATCATGGAATCTTTGTATCTCATCTATTTGGTCTTGATTCTGATCGTTTCGGCGTCAGTAGGAAGACTGCATTGTGGCTCGATCAGGACCCTTGTTGACGTACTTGAACAAATACTTGATTGATCGAGCTTGATTACACCACTCGACATTTATATGGGCACGATATTTCAGCAATAATTGAGCGTTATATGGAACAACCCACTCATTGCCAAGTACGCATCCACTCGATCTTTTCCACAGTAAACCCATTCTCCCTTCTTCTATATACAGGATATCCATCGTCATCAACCAGTGTACTATCGATGCACCTCTTCGGGAAGTTTCTCAAGCAATTAGATGCAACCATACATGGGGAAGTCGAGAATTCCTTGCCGCATGGACCATGTATCATATTCTCCTTAACAACAGCATATAATAATGGGTATTCAATAGGATCGGGTATCTCGGCGCTAATTATTTTGTCTACATTTGCAACCTCCGGGAATTTGTCATCACGATGAAGAAATATTAGAATATGAGCATGTGGCAACCCGCGTTTTTGAAATTCAATAGTATACGTGGCTGAAAGATTAGACGCAATAATAATGTTAGTTTGTTTATTGGGAATACATTAGAAAAAACAATATATACTTGTACTTGAATGGTTTATATGTAAACTCACCTCCTACAACACGTCCTAAGATTTGACGGTCTTTCAAGTCTTTCATTAGCTCCGTTAATTAAATTTTGAAAACACGACTAACAATATCAGGACGATCCTCTGGTCTCAACCCTCTTTTCGTGACAAATCTCATTATTTCCGGCCATTTGCGATTACACGTGAATGTAATGAACAAATCTGGATACCCATAACACTTGCAAATGGTCGTGATATCTTGAAAATTAGCTCTCATGTACCCATCTGATTGTAGAATCGAAGAAGACATGATAATACGACTTCCCGCTGAAGATGGTTGGGTTTCTCCACGGTCAACCGCATTGGCAATATTTTTATACTTTTCTGCGCGAAGCAATGGTTGATTATAACGAAGGAATGACAACCTCTGCGATTCAACCATCATATAAGCATCCACTAAAAATTGTAGAAATAATTTTGCAGCTAACAAAATAATTGCAAATTCAAGGAAAGATGATCTATCTTGGATACGAAATGCAAGCCACTCTCTCATTGTTACTTGATTACGTGGTTTTTTCCTCTTACTTCTATTGCGAGAAGCTTCCCTGTGAGGGATGCCCAGCCTCCAACCGTCTTCGCCATGCGGAAACAATAAAGGATATTGGAGCGGTAAATATAAAGGGTGCAACTCTGATATACGCCGAAGTTCACCACATTCTCTCTGAATAATAATATCCCTCTTTTCCACAGCGTTTTGAACGTCTCCTTCAATAAGAACAGCAACCTCAGAAGCTGTCGGACGGTTGTAGGTTCTACCATCAACTTCTCGTGGAGAAATAAGCCTAATAGAGACATCACTATCTATATCAGCCGACAATCTATCTCTCGCCATTCTGAATTTTTGGGCTAATACATTTTCCTCATCTATCATTCCTTTCAACAAACGAATAAGTTAATCATCAAATCGCTCAGGATTATTGGAGCTGCAAATTTTAAAAGAGTAATTAGTATGCATAAAGGTCGTCGTCATAAGGTGCAGTCATATATTGTATACCAACTCGCAAGAACGTATAATGTTAGTTTTACCTGATAGTATTCTTGCGGTTTTCAACCTCTTCTTCCGTGTCATATATGTATAGTTGACAAAATTTTGGCATGCTTCGATTCGGCGGCAACAAACTCCCAATGCGATGGACGTTTTGCCCCCCCATCCGAAAAGTATATGGTCCTTGACTCCTCGTCCTTGATTTACAGAACGATCAATCTTTCCCCCATTGAAGTGAACGAAAACATCATGTTGTAAGCTCGAATATTATCAATAAAGTGCTTGCTTAGACGGTGTCGTCGACTCATAAGATCTACCAACAATTTGGGGGGGTTGTTCAAGAAGAGGGAGTTGAACTTTGCCATCAGAACAACATAATGATAATGAAGGATGTGCAGTATTCATATCCTTACGTACTCTTTCTAAGTACCACATCATAGCACCACACTTGTTACATGCCACATCCGGGTCTCCAATATCCCAATATCTTTCAAGTACTACAGCTAAAAATTAATATAATTAAAAAAAAATTTAAAATTGTGAATGAATAACCATTCGTGAATTATAAACGAATAATTCAACTATAATAATTAAGATATAATAATGAATTATACCTTCTTCATTAGCAGACCTACTGGATGATTCTCCATATTCTTATCTTAAATTTCTAACCAAATCACTGACTAATTTAGCTACAGGATCAACAGCTTGTTGACATGTAGAACTTGGTCGGGAACTGGTACCTTAAAAACAATTTAAGCACTAATGACAAACACTATGATAAACTACCTATTTAATACGTATAACATCCTTTTAATCATAAAACATAAATATTATACAAAGTTAAAACCTGGTTGAGGATCAACACCAGTTGATGAACCTGGAGTAGTAGGGCTCAAGTCTCTGATCAATTCACTAACTAATCTGGTTACGGGATCAGGATCTGTTTGTCTTGAACAACTTGGTCGAGAACTATTACTACCTAAAAATGTCACATTGTTGGTTACTTTAATTTACACGTACATAACAGATGGAGAACATCATTATTTTTAAAAAATGAAGTTACTAACTTGGAGTTCTACAATTTGGCGGTGTAGTAGGAGTCCCGATGGAATCATTCCTCAGTCTGTTATTACCTTGTAATCCTTTTCTCTTATCTCTTGCCATCTTTGAACGTAATCCAGTAGATAAGTTGAACTCATAATCTGTAGATGGTGTAGTTGTGTTCATCGGCAGAGTAGTCATTGTAGTACGATATGTCCTCTTGTTACTTACGTTTGAGTTGGTAGTTTCCCTTGTTACCCGAGGGACTATAAAAATAAATTAAGATTCTACATTATTATATTGCAAAAAATATTCAAAGTATTGGAATACACGCGAAAACGATTCATATGAAAATTTGGGAAAAAAATATACAATTACGGTAACTAATGAATTTACCATTAGTAATATCGGACAATGGAACAGGATTGTTGTATGTTGAATTTCCGGCCATTGGATTAGATGCATGTTCCGATTGATTGATAGTAGCTGCACAATTATAAAATAAAATTTCGGTAGTTGTAAAAATTGGATTTCACATATTTTACATACGTAAAACGCATCTGAATTGATTACGGATTTACTAACTACAAACTTATATGACCCAACAGAATCAATGCCACTTCCATTAGCCCATATTCGAAACATAATAAGTAGCCCATAACTTCCATTAACCCACTTCCATTAACTCATTGAGAAACCCAATCCAGTGCAGCCCATTACCCTAAACCCTAACCCTAACCGTATAAAACTCCAACACTCTCCCATCCCCTAACCCTAACCAGTCCCCCTCCCCTCATATTATTACACATACTCCGCCTCTCTCTCTCTCTCTCTACACTCCACCCTTCTCTCTCTCTCTCTCTCTCTCTCTAATTTAGACCCTTTACAGAGACAGTTGCAAAGAAACAAAATTGTTCCCATTTACGCTAACTTTTTGTAATGTCTTTCGTGACCTCGCTATACTCAAGCGATCAAACTATGCTGATATAAATATCTTGGGGGTATGGCGCCCCATACAACAACTAGTATGGTAAAAAGTGACCGGATAATGTATTACATTTGAAGTAAGGATTCAAATATTATTTATTATCTGGTCACTTTTTACCAAAATTTTAGTGTACTAGCCAAGTTGAGTTATGATCATTATTTAGAAGGTTGTATAGAACGAGGTAGGGATACAAATGCTTACAGTATATACATAATAAAATAGGTACGATTGTTATAAAAACGTGTATTAAATGAGAACTCACATTTTGAGTCACGACCAATAATTAATAATAAAAGGGTACAAAAAAGTATATAAAGGGGTACGATATAAGTGGTTTCTAATGATCTCACAATAACTCAATAAAATACCGTCCATTCAAGGTTTTTATTTTAATTTATACTACTTTATCCGTCTTAAAGATAAGATGAATAAAACAATCTAAATAAGACGTGCTCATTTTCTCGAAAGAAATAAAAATTTGTGAAGTAAAAAAAAAGAAATTTTCTGGGTAATTAATTCTTATGTTTGACTTGTTAGTTGTTCCACATTTCCACGTGGAAATAACAACTGTGAGTTTGCATATCAGTGTAATGGACTCCGGACGTTAATCATAGGTCCTCAAAGCTCCCCTAAAACATATAGAGGTCCTTAAACCTCCAATGTTCAATAATTGGGGTCCTTGTACTATAGTTTACTCGTCATTATTATACTTCTAAAGAAGAGTGTGAAAGTGATATGTGTAGCAAAATAAAAAAACATAATGGTGAAACATTGATATCAGGAAACAATTATGGGGAAGGTGAAACATAATTAGATTATATTGCAAGAAGAAATATTAGGAAATTTTAATAGGGCATAATAAGTACATAAAAGTTTGCAATAAAGGCCAAAACGTTATATAATGTGAAAAAAAGTAAACTGCTAAAACGACTAATATTAAGTAATGGAGGAGCATTAATGTACTTATGCCCTATTACAAATTTCTATGTACTTATGCCCTATTAAAATTTTCTACGCCTGATATTTTTTCTAGCAATAAAATCTAATTGGAGGAGCATTAATGATGTAAAGTCATTATTTTTAAATACGCCCAAAAAAAATGTATAAATTTTTAGTTATTTGTTTTTTCCAACTCGCAATAGTGATTTATTATGACTATTTAATGCAATAATATTTCCCATAAGTTTTCCTTAATATCCGTAAAAATTTCTAAAAGGACATATATAAAATAATGAAGGGAGTATATAAGAAAATCAAAAGAAATTAGAAAAACCTTTCTTATCTTTGTTGTTGTTACTCCAAGAGTTTGAAAAACCACCCTCCTTACCGCGTTTCGCGGCGTTTTCTTCAAACTTGGCGTGATGCATACGGGCGATAACGTCCGCCGGTGCATCTACAAAAAAATATTTTATTTACTTAATTTGCTAAATTTTTCTTAATTTTTCTTTTTCAGAAATAGTGGGCCCCACATCAAAACTAAAACATTAATTACCCTCTCTCCTCTTCTGATTTATTTAGACTATGTTTACGTATTTACAAACTCTGTTTACATATTTTATTTTCATACACAATTTCATAACTTTTTTCATATTCCATGATTAAAAAAAATATTATTAACTAATAATTTCATGCAAAAGAAAGTCCAAAAATTAAAATTACAATACTCTTGAAACTTAAAAAATTTCTCAGACGGAACTATAAATTGCTTGATGAGACGGAACTATAGATTGCTGGATGAATATACCTATAAAAAGGCAATACAAGAAAAAAATTGCTCATTCTCCATACATACACCATGTTTAACAAATTAAACGAGAGATATATATAATCAGAACATTAACAATTAATTTATTAATTTATAATTTATTTATATACAAAATGTATACATTAATCATAACTCTTAGAGATAAAAAAAAGATAATTATCAACTAATGTTTGATCAGTCGACAACATTAGCAATTAATTTATTAATTTATAATTTATTTATATACAAAATGTATACATTAATCTCCAGGGTCACAAGCAAACAAGGTTTGAAGCTATTGATTTGCGACAATAACAAGCGTACATCCAATACTACAACGAACGTAGTTTACAAAGAAATTTTTGAGTATTTGTAAAGTTTTATATAACTTATACATTTGTAGCATAATTTTCATCGTATGTTAGTGATTAGTAAATAAATTTATATGTACGTCGGATATGCAATTATGACTATTTATATTGTCACGGCCTTGCAAATTTTATTACGCAAATTTATATGCTTCCATAACCAATGATAGTGATTAATATTACGACCCGTGTATTTTTTACACGAGTTTAAAACTAGTTTTATATATGACGTCTTAGAATTTTTTTTTACGAAAATTAAGGAAAACTTATGGGAAATATTACTGCATTAAATAGTCATAATAAATCACCATTGGGAGTTGGAAAAAACAAATAACTAAAAATTTATACATTTTAATTGGGCGTATTTAAAAATAATGACTTTACATCATTAATGCTCCTCCAATTAGATTATATTGCAAGAAGAAATATTAGGAAATTTTAATAGGGCATAATAAGTACATAAATGTTTGCAATAAAGGCCAAAACGTTATATAATGTGAAAAAAAGTAAACTGCTAAAACGACTAATATTAAGTAATGGAGGAGCATTAATGTACTTATGCCCTATTACAAATTTTTATGTACTTATGCCCTATTAAAATTTTCTACGCCTGATATTTTTTCTAGCAATAAAATCTAATTGGAGGAGCATTAATGATGTAAAGTCATTATTTTTAAATACGCCCAAAAAAAATGTATAAAATTTTAGTTATTTGTTTTTTCCAACTCGCAATGGTGATTTATTATGACTATTTAATGCAATAATATTTCCCATAAGTTTTCCTTAATATCCGTAAAAATTTCTAAAAGGACATATATAAAATAATGAAGGGAGTATATAAGAAAATCAAAAGAAATTAGAAAAACCTTTCTTATCTTTGTTGTTGTTACTCCAAGAGTTTGAAGAAACCACCCTCCTTACCGCGTTTCGCGGCGTTTTCTTCAAACTTGGCGTGATGCATACGGGCGATAACGTCCGCCGGTCCATCTACAAAAAAAATATTTTATTTACTTAATTTGCTAAATTTTTCTTAATTTTTCTTTTTCTTAAAATAATGTGGTACCAAATTGATTATAAACTTACCGACGGGAAGTCGTACAAACTTGCCGTTTTTGTAGTGTAAGTCGACGAACGCTTCGTCGTTGTTGTTGTTGTTTTGGTGGTTGTTGTTGTTTTGGTTGTTGTTTGTCATTGTTAGGGAAGTACCGAAGGAAAAAGATGTGATTGGGGAAAATGAAGGTGAAAAATATTATGAAGCTTTGTAGTTTGTATTATGAAGCTTTGTAGTTTGTGTAGTATTTATAAAGATTTTAGGGTAGGCACGTGCTCTTTAGTAGTGAATTTTGTACATGAGTGGACAATATCATTTAATATGGGGTAATTGTCCCCTGCTATACACGTGGAGAAAGCTATCACTTACTTGTTAAATTATAAATAAGCATAAAATAAAATAAAAAATAAAGCAACACATCATTAAAACTTAAACATAATCTGATAATCATAAGATTCATAACAGGAGTTCCAAATAAACTGACGATGGAGTGGCAAATTCAACCATACACATACATAAACTAGAAAAAAAAACCAATACTAATACTAAATAAGCTTAAAGAAAAGACAATAAAAATAAAGAAAAATAATAAACACTCCACATCTCCCGGATAGATGGTCCATCATCAGCATCACAGTCTTCAACTCTTCATTTTTTCACTATTAAAATTTCGTAATACAAACATTAATATGTTTTTATATACATAAAATGATAGGTTAAGGCTTTAAGGAAAAATTACGCCAAGTAAACAATACTCCCTCCATTATCTACTATA